>JAOXNR010005510.1:0-35463 GCA_028571225.1 Parsonsia alboflavescens
ATACATTTTTCTATGTCCAAGATTTCATTCTCCTTTAATTACTTATTCCTCTTGTTATTCAGTCACTTTAGCAGGAAAAATCAATGAATCTCTAGCAGAAATAAAGATTCACATTTTCTCTGTGCATATTAAGAATCCCAATAGCAGAAACCCAAAACCATTGAGAAAAAATTCATATTAAGAATCTGTCTGTGCATTACTCCAAAACGCCAATATGTCCTCTCTTTTCAATTCATTAACAACCATATTCTCATTGTCAAATTCATGGTCTTAATGTGCAAAATTTTACTTTTAAAATTCATGGTTCTGAATATACCTCCACTAGAACATTACTCCTGATTTCCTAATTCACACATTGTTTTGATTTATAATCAGGAAATATAGAAATCTGTGCTATTTCACCCTAAGGGTTATTCCAATTTCCCATCGCTTTTCATTCCATGAATTGATTACTGACCCTAAGTGAAAAATAAATCAAGTCTTTGGAATCAATGCACCAGAACCAAAAGTCAGCTTTTGCTTGAAAGAAAAAATTCCTTTTTCCAAGAGAAAAACTCAACCATCACGAATAGCAACTTCTCCTCCAAAACAAAGAAAGGCAGAGAACCTAATTTATTTCTCCAATTCCATATGAAGATACCCCAACAATAGTAGGCAATCTACTACGGGCTCAACAAAGAGAAGGAAGAACATGAACCAAAACCCCACTGTAAATCAAGTTCAACATAATAGCCACAAACAAACACCAAACAAAAAAAGAAGAGGTACAACTTTAATACAAAATATCGAGTTATTAGAGTAATCGAGACCTGCTGACACCATTTTGCGAGGACATTGAGTCGAAGCATACGCTGTTGAGTCCTGACTATATACTTGAGAATCCCAATCTTCTTTTCAGAATCCGACATATCGGAGGCTTTGGACTTCTCTACCAATTCCTTCAGCGACACATATGACTCCTCAGCAGCCAGGCCAACCAGCGTGGAGAAATCTACCGTCTGCTGCCCTAGTTCCCCCATTATTTCAGTCGAGTCCAATTCTTACCAAAGATCAATCGAATTCTATATAAATGTTCAAGAAATCAATCTTCTTTATGGCTCATATACCGCAAGACATCGACATTGACGTAGGAGTAGGATTCGAGTTAGGATTACAGTTTCCAAATTCACAACCCTACAGGTCCTCGTGAGTCTTTGAAGAGAGAATTCCCTCTCTCTCTCTAGTCTTAGTCCGTCTGAAGCGCGACGTAGTAGAGTCTTTTGTTTATTATTCTGCTGTCCATTTGCAGTTCTCTCTATCTATTCCTGTTCACCACGATCATAGTCCGAAGACGCTAAGCATACCCAGAGATTTGACTTTCCCCTGTAATCCCTTTCAATAATAAAGTAAATAAATATTTTATTAAAATAAAACATACTTAAATATTTAAGCAAAAAATATATATTATGCAATCGTCTATTATTATATATAGAGTATAATAATCTAACTAGGTAACTTACCCAGCCTTGCACGGAATTCTCATAAAATATAAGACGTAGGAGATTGTCGATTCAAAACAGTAATAGGAGTAATAGTAATATTATTTTATATTATCATTAAATAAAATTAAACAGATATACAAAATCTTTATTTTTTAACAGCAATATGACAGTTCATAAATGTTTCTTGTAAATTCTATCTATCAACAACAAATAGTTAAGATGCAATTAGTTCTAATATATCAAGCGGGAACTCTAAGTAATCTTTTTCAGGTTTCATATTCATTTCCTAAATATAGAAATCATATTATTCTAAAATCATAAAATTTTTCAATAGATATGAAAAGGTCCATTATGGTTCCATACCTTTGTCTCTGTTTTGACCAGAATTACTCCGGGTATCCGGTAAAACTTTTAATGTCCGTCTCAGCACCAACCTTAAACCAGGTAACTTTCCTACCATCTCTTCAAAATAATTGAGCACAACCTAAATTCGTTTTCTACCTTTAGCCGTAAGGAAATTTGGGTATAGAGTATACGGGAACTTTTATATATAAACTGACAAAAGTTTAAAAACAAATGACAATACTCTTTTCTATAGGGAATGAAAAGGAAACTCTTTTATTCACTCATTCTTGAAGATTTACAAAAGTAGAAAAGGTTCACACCACACCAAAGTTGAAATTTTTACAAAAGCTTCTACGTACTATTATTACAAAAGCTTCTACGTACTATTATTACAAAAGCTAAAAACTCTTTCTTCTTTTCTCTCTTTTTTTCTGTTTTTTCTACCCATGTCTAACCTTCTACATCCAGCCACTATTTATACAAATTTTTCTGACATTACAAGTACATATGTTATTTAATTACTACTTGAAAGTCTCTCAAATTGTGTAGCAAAATTTATTCTTCTCGGCTGAAGTCTTCATGTGTGTAGAAAATTTATAACTTCTTTGACTTCTTATCCATTTGGTAACTTGGTGGACTTGGCAACATGGCTTGGGAGAAATCTAACCTTGGAAAGTTTCTATCTTTGTCTTTTGTTTGTCTTGGCCGAATTTTGGACTTGGAAATTATCCTTCATCTGTCATAATCTTATTCGTCACTTGTATTGGTATCACACTCCATCTTCTCTTTATCTTTATTGTTCTGACAAGCTAGACAGATGTTTCCCCTGTGTTGTATTAGTTGGCAAATTTTCCTTTGAGTTGGAGGGCTAAATTTAATTTGTCCACGTTCAAGCATTTTTATCTTCATCTTCAGATATTTGTTTGCTGAAGGCGGTGTTGATCTAGCTAGTGCTATCATTATTGATGAGTGATTTTTCATGCCTCCATAAGTACGGAAACCTCTCTTGAAACAGCTTTCCATGCCTTGGAGTACTATTCTAATTTCAAGTGCTCTCCGATAATGAACATCTTCATCTGTGTGTTTGACAAAATCATTTTTCATATCCAGTGTCTTGATTGCAAAAGCTTCCACTTCCCCTAATTGAATTAAATGATATGAGTTGTACACTTCATCTTGATAGAAATCAGGGCCTACAGATAGGAATTTAAGAATCAAGACATCTTGAGGTGTAATCGTGGGATTAAGCATATAACAATCTTTAACTCCTTCCTTAACCCAAATTGGTAAGGCGCTGATCTCCGGGAAATTAGCTGAAGTCATGAATATCGAATTGATGGCTCCAAAATTATACCAATATCGAATTTCAATTGTGTCAGAATCTTCTAGATAATTTATTTTAGGATAAATCCCACAAAAATCTAAATATCGATTCTTTGTATTTTTAAGAGAGTATAATTCTCCCATATTCTCACTGTGTCTGCCTGATGGCGAAATATCGAGATTTTTCATAGGAATATCAGTAGGAATCTTCGTCCTTTGAGGACGTAGAGAAATATCCTCTGTTTTATCTTTATCTTTGCTTATCGGGTTTGAACATTCTCTAGTATCCCGTATCTCAATCTTTTGTAGTTCTGCCTTTTTCAGGAAATTATCTGCAACTTCTTTGGCAACTGAGTAGTTACCTATCTTTGTCATTATCATAGAACATTCTACAATCTCTTCTGCACTTTGATAGTGAGCAATCTCATTGATCCCAGTAACATTATACTTTATCGATTGGACTTGGGCATCCATTTCATTAATCATATCAATGATATTTTTCATCAGATCTGCCATTTTTTATCAGAAAATCTACTAAAACTTTTTTGTCAGATTTAATAATTTCAATATCAAATGAATATTTAGATAATAACATTTGTCATCTAATATTTCTTTTATACTCTCAAGTTTAGAAGGTAAATTATTCTGAATAAATGCTTTAACCTGTGTATTATCGGTTCTTAATTTGAATCTCTTAGGTAGTAAGAAATAATATAGTTTTTGACAACTTTTAACTACAGCTAAAAGTTCTTTTTCATTTATATGATATCTAGTCTGTGCTGAAAACGTTCCAGAACAATATCTACATACCTCTTCTTGTGGGGAATCTATTTTTAGAATTCCATTCCATCCATGTTCAAAAGCATCTGTTTCTAATATTAAATTATCACTATCATTTGGTAACCATAATTTGGGCAAATATTTACACTTCGATTTTATTTCTTTTACTCTATCCTCTAAATATGTATTAAACTCAAATATCTTATCGTTCTTGAGTATTTCTTGTAAAGGTTTTCTTAGACATGCTAAATTTTGAATAAAATCGGAGGTGTAATTTAACATTCCAAGAAAACTCTGAACTTGTTTTTTATCTTTTAATCTATCTAGAAAGACTGATATTTTTTTCAAGGATATGACTCTGCAATTTTATTCCAGATCCATCTACCTGCATTCCTAAAAACTCTATCTCATTTTGGAGAATCTTTGCCTTTTTCTGTGATAGAACTAATCCATTTTCTAGACATAAATTAACAAATATATCAAGATGTTTTAAGTGTGAATCATTAGATAAAACTAAAACAACGTCAACATAAACAAATAAGAAATTATAATTTTTAAATATATTATCCATTTTTCTTCGAAATATTTGTGGTGCATTTTTTAATCCAAATGGCATTACTAGCCATTCATAGTGTCCCTGTGGAGTAGAGAAAGCAGTATAAGGGATACAATCATTGTGCATCTTTATCTACCAAAATCCACTTTTACAATCGAATTTAGAAAATATCTTTTTATTCTCTGTTCAATTTGTTAGGCTTTCTTTATGAGGTAGAAAGTATCCATCAAATATAGTATTATCGTTTAGCTTTTTATAGTTAATTACCATTCTAGCTTTATTTCTCACAATTTCTGCATAGTTTCTAACCATAAAAGCTGGCGAGCTATGAGGAGATCTATTAGCTCTAATCATTTTCGGATTAATGAGTTCTTGTATCTGAATTTTAAATTCTTCCTGATCTTCTGGGCTATATCTCATGGGTGTTACTCTAATGATTTTGTCTTTATCTTTCATTTCTAACTTGGCTTCTATCTTTTTTTTTTCCCAAAATTGAAGTGGGTTATCTGAAAAACATTCTTCCAATCGATGTTTTATCCTTTCTATCTCATGCTCCAGTTTTTTAAACATAATCTAGTATTGTAGTAATGGTGTTCCTTTGGGCAAAATCGATTTTTTTTGTACCCTATATCACCACGCTTGGCTGTGCAGGGTTGAAATTTAATAGGAAAATCCTTTTGATATGCATCTCGTGATCGTTTTATTGCTATCAAATGTTTATATGGTGTCTTAAAGATCACCTGATATAAAGTAGTTTCAAATGTAATCTTATGAAATAACTATAAGAAATTGTTTCCAAGTAGAATATCTGTTCCAGTATTATAAAAATAAAATGGAGGACATTTTATCAAAAATGATCCTAATAAGATTATCAGTCTTTCTATTCCTTTGTCTAGACTTATAACATTATTAGAGATATCTCTACCCTTAATAGGTTTTAAATCTTGTTCGTATTCCTTAGGAAAACAATCTAATTTCCATAAGCATGATCCTGCTTCACAATCTACATAGGCAGCAAAATATTCGGCTCTATAATCTTTATATGTAATTCCAATATTTATGTAAATACTATAAGGACTAGTCATCTTGGAATATAAATCATTTTATCCCTATATGTATGTTAAAATTCAGACCTTTGATCTTTCTGAGATAGAAGACCATGGCATACCTCCTTCTCTAAGCCTTCGTCTCTTTTTTAATATCTGCGGTGAGTGGGGACTAGGCAGAGGTGAAATAGTTGCCACCGAGGGGCATGAGTGCCCTTACAGTAAACGCGATGGACATATGGTCCTTTATCTCTCTAGCCTTAAGGGAGGCATTCTTCTTCCTCACCGTCATCCCTTGTTTCTTGGCCTTGCCTACTTTTAGCGCTTCTCCTTAGCCCAAATTGTGACCAACTCTCTTCGGGCTGTGGTCGCTTTCATAGCAACCTGTCATCTTTACAGGGTTCCAGTCTCCTTAGAGCTCATCAGGTGTTTTTTCAAGGTAGGCATTTCCAAGGCCTCCATACCTTCCAAGGGATACCTTCAATTTATCTCTCGGCATAAGCTAGTAGGTCCCTTTCAATCCTCCATAGGGGAGTGGAAACCCTTCTTCCTTTTTGCTCGTCTTCCAGATCATTTGGTTCTATCCAAGCCTTCCTTGGATTGGAACCTGAACCACTCATTCTTCAACGAGCTTCCTACCTTGTCTGTTGAACAGTCTAAACATAGGGATTTCCTGATGGACCTAGATGAATCAGACAGGCCCAAGGTGGGGTGTGCTACCCCAATTTGGCCTGATTCCTTCCTTCACCCTGCTGGATTTGGTGATCCAACAGAGCGCAACCTTCCTTCTATTAGGAAAGCTATAGGGATATCCTCTTTTGGTAGGAAGCTTTCTCGTCGTTGTTGAATTTTTTCTTTTACCTACCTGCGATTCGGTACTAACAGCTTTTCCTTTTTATCTTTGCAGCAATGAGGGCACTTCTTGGATCTTCGATGATTCTGAACTTGCTCCGGTTCCTTCAGGTAGAGCTTGGGGAGCTGCTAGAGCTTCTTCTGTTGCAGCCTCAGCTGCCAACATTCCTGTTCCTCGGGGTAGGGGGAGACAAGTAGTGGCTAAGAGTACCAGGGATCCCTCTAAACGAAATTCAGGGGCTGCTGGGAAGAATACCCTTGACAGGCCCATCAAGGTTCCCTCTATATCTTTTTCACCTTCTCCCTAACTGGCCAGAAGGGTTCCCTTGAGCTCAGTTGCTAAGAGAAAAGCTCCTCTGACCTTTGAGTCCAAGCCGGCATTTCCGAGCTTTGCCACTAGGGAGGTTGCGGACACCTTCAAGAGGTTGGGAGCTGCCGTCTTGGCCAGTCATTCTACAGAGGATGCTACAAGATGGGTCCCTGACCTTGCAATGGAGGCCTTTGATTCTCTGCTCCAATGGCCCCACTCTCAATCCTTCTTGATGGAGTGCGCTCCTTCAATTGACCAAGAGATCTACTGGCTATTGTCTGACGAGGAGATTGATAAGTTTGGTGCTTCCCTTTACATAGTGGTGAGTCTTCTTGATCCTCTGCAAATTTGTAATTGGCACTGCCTCCTTTGATTTTGGCCATGACCACTTTTTCTCTCTTTGGTAAGGTCACATTCTTTTTGGGAAGCGCCTGAGAAGGCATGCCGCTAAGGCTAGAGAGGACAAGGAGTTTGCCTCTCTTATCTCTAAACTCCAGGATGCTAGTGGCTTTTGCTGGGGAATTAGCCAGGCTCCTATCTGAGTGCAAAAAAGATTTTGATGAAGCTAAAGCCAGCTGCAAACCATGTCTAAGACAATGGATGCGACTCACAAGAGGATTTCAAAGCTGATTGAGTCTGATATCTAGCAAAAGGAGCATGCCCAAGAGCTTCAGGTAGAGGATTTACATCAAACTTCTCCTAAGGAGGTTGCAGTTGCTAAGGTCCTAGCCCAAGTTGGTCAAACTGATTAGGGCCCTACGGGGGAAAGGAGAGGAGCAAGTGGAGGCTATCCCGGAGGTCGGGGTTTTAGAGCGAGAGGTCTTAGATGTCACCCTGCTAGCTATGGTATCGTTTGAAGGTATTCCAATGTTTTGCGAGGTGGATGAATCTGCTCAAATTTACCCTCGCCTCATGCATAAATATTTTGGAAAAGGTACTTAACCTTTTCCAGGACACTTGTCCGTTTCTGGTGTAGCCCTTTTATCAGACCACATTTCCTTCTATTTTGCAGGCCCTTCTAGTGCTGTTGGGGCAAAGGCAACTGGTGGAGAAGGGGTTCCTCCAAGCAGTTCTGAGCTAGTCACAATTCCAGAAAAGGAGGAGGATGATGGTAACGTGTTACTTGTTCAAAGCCAATCCCGGAAGTAGCTCTAGACCTCTTCTTGTAATAGCCTAGGACTTTTTGCATTTGACTCTCTTCAATTTTTGTATTTCTGAATACTTGCAGAGGTCTGTTTGTGGCCTCTGTTTTCTATAACAGCTTTATTTTTTTCTGCTAAGTATTTGGGACTTCCTTGCTTTTAGCACTTTGAATTTAAGAAAAATTGGACATGAGGCAAAATATCACAGAATGAAGACCTGATAAGCTTTAAAAAAAAATAATAGCTTATCATTTATTCATGTCTTGCTCAAACTAAAAAACTAGTAGGGTTGCCTGAGGTCGCCATGATGCTTGGCGAGGTCTCTTTAAGTTGATTCCCGAGGTATGCAATGTCTTAGTCTGCTGTAGGCGTAGAACTTCTTTAGATGACAAATGTTCCAAGGTCTTAGGAGTTGTCTTCCTTCAAGATCAGCGACCTTATAGCTCTCTCCTTTGTGGACTTCTTAGACTATGTAAGGTCCTTCCTAACTTTCTTGTTGTTTGCCAACTTCTGACCTTTTGAAGACCATTTCTCTAATTGTGAAATGCCTTGTTTTCACTCTTTTGTTGAAAAAATTTGTCACTTTCCTCTTGTAGGTTCTATTTGCTTCCATTGCTTTGTTTCTGACCTCTTCAATGAGGTTGAGGTCTGCCCTTCTCTCCTTTGTTTAAGATTGAATTATATTCAGTCAGTCTTAAAGACTTCATGCCGACCTCGACTGGCATCACTACCTTTGTGCCAAAGTACAAGTTGAATGGTTTTTCTCCAGTAGCTTTTCTAGGTGTTGTCCTGTATGCCCATAGAATGCTTGGAATCTCATCCTGCCAAGCAGTTTTGTGACCTTCTTTCTCGAGCCTGGTGAGTCTCGAGTCCTTCCAGGATAGTTCTATTTGTGACCTCAATGAGCCCATTAGCCTGGGGATGAGCTACAAAGGTTAACCTCTACTCAATGTTCAGATTTTCACAAAATGTTTTGAACGGGTCGCTAATGAATTGTCTACCATTATCTGAAATTATAGCTTGGGGAATCCCGAACCCACACATGATGTTTCTCTAGACAAAGGACTGGACTTTTGAGGATGAGATGGTTGCCATTGGTTCTGCTTCAACCCATCCTTTGAAGTACTCCACGACAACAATTAGGAACCGAACACCCCCCACTCATTTTGGGAATTGTCCTAGCATGTCAATACCCTAGACATCAAATGGTATTGATGCATTGATTGACTGATACCTTATTGGCGGCACGTGTGATTTGTTCCAGTGTAACTGGCAACTCGTGCATTTTTGTATATTCTTCTCAATGTCTGAAACCATTGAGGGCCAGTAAAACCCTGTTCTTAGTATCTTTTTGGCCACGGTCTTTGCTCCTATGTGTGATCTACATATTCTACTATGTACCTTTTCAATGACATATTGTCCCTCTATTTGGCTTAGACATTTGAGTAATGGCCAAGTATATAACCTCCTATACACCTCGTCATCTCCTATTAGGACGTAGCGAGATGCCCATTTTTGCACTTGGTGAGCTTCTTTTAGGTCCTGTGGGAGGTTGCCATCCTTGAAGAATTTGTAGATTGGATATCTCCAGTCTACCTGATCCTCTATCACCAGGCTCTCATCTTGGTGTATGCTTGGAGAGTGCAGTTGTTCTACCAGCTGCTTTGCATTAGTTTTGGCTATATCTTGATAGACTTTTGATAGTTCATCTGCCTTTGCCTTTGCTCTCTGGGTATTTGCTCAATGAGGAAGTGCTCAAGCTTGGATGTGATATCTCTTACTCTTTTGAGATATTCGATCATGTTGTCCTCTCTAGCTTCGTATTCTCATGTGACCTGGCTGGCTATGATTTGTGAATCTGTTTTAATGTGCAATTTCTGCACTTTGAGAGCTGGTATGAGTCATAGACCTGCTAAGAGAGCTTCGTATTCGGATGCATTGTTCAAGGTTGGGAAGTTGTACTTCATAGAGTAACGGATTCTCACTCCCTCAAGGATGATCAGTACTATTCCTAGACCTAAATTTTCCTTCTTTGTTGAACCATCTGTATACATTGTCTAGACGTAGGTGCTTTTGAGCTCTAGTGGAGCCCTTTTACATTCCTCTACGAAGTCTGCGGGAGCTTGAGCTTTGATTGCTTTCCTTGGTTCAAAATGAATTTGATATCCTGAGAGCTCGAGCGACCACTTCATTGTTTTGTCCGACAGCTCGAGCTTGGCAAGAGCTTGTTTTAGTGGTAGATTTGTTAACACTCTTATCGGGTAAGCTTCAAAATATGGCTTTAACTTCCTCGAGGTAATGATAATGAGGTAAAAGAACTTTTCAAGGTTCGAATATCTAGTTTCTGGACCTCTGAGCAATCTACTCACATAATAAACAAGGAACTGTTGTCCTGTCCTTTCTACCAACAGCATTGAGCTGACTATTTTTTCTGTTGCAGTAAGATACATCGAGATTTCATCTCCCGACCTTGGTGAGACAAGCTGTGGAGGTTGTCCCAGGAAGTCTTTCAGCTTGATCAACGCTACCTGGCAATCTTCTGTCCACTAGAAGTCCTTTGGCTTCTTTATGACGTAAAATTTTTCTCCTTTGTCCGCCATTTTGCTAATGAAGCACCCCAGTGCTGCCATCTTTCCTGCTAGGCTCTGGACCTCCCTATGTTCCTGGGAGGCTCCATGTCCAGCAGTGCCTTTATCTTGTCTAGATTGGCATCAATGCCTCTTTCAGAGATCATGAAACCCAAGATTTTTCCTACTGAGACCCCAAAGGTGCATTTTTCTTAGTTGAGCTTTATGTGGGTAGCTTTCAGGGTCTAGAAAGTCTCCCTGATGTCATCAATGAAATCTTCAGAGGTCCTAGACTTGATTACTATGTCATCCACGTAGACCTCTATGTTCTTCCCGGGTTGGCTTTTGAATGCCTTATGCATAACTCGCTGGAATTCTGCCCCTGCATTCTTCAAACCGAATGACATTTTGGTGTAGTAGTATGTCCTCTGTGATGAATGAGGTCTTTTCCATGTCTTCCACTACCATTGGGATTTGGTGGTACCCTTTGTATGCCTCCAAGAAACACAGCCATTGATACCCGGTTGTTGAATCCACCATTTGATCTATACTTCGAAGTGGATCAGAGTCCTTCTGGCAAAATTTTTTCAGTGTGATGAAGTCAACACATATCCTCCATGTCCCTACTTTCTTTGGGACTGCAACTAGGTTGGCTAGCTATTCAGGGTATACCACCTCTTTGAGAATGCCTACGTCAAGAAGAGCTTAGACTTCTCTAGCTATGACCTCATTGAACTCAGGGGCAAAGGTCCTCTTCTTTTGTTTACTAGCTTGACTCCCTGCTTGAGCCCGACCTTATGGTCAAAAATTTTTTTGTCCACTCCTTCAAGGTCACTAGGCTACCAGGCAAAGACCTTCAAGTACTCTTGAAGGGAATCAACAAGTTTCCCTTTGATTTTGGGAGGCAATGACTCTCCAATTTTGATCCCTTTCTCAAGGAATTCTAGGTTGAGGAACACCTTCTCTACTCTACCAGCAGCCTGGATTCTGTAATCATCATTCCCTTTTGGGAGGTCGATGCTGTTTTCTTTTTCGAGCTTAGGCAAGCTCTCTTCATTACCCTTTGCAAGGTAGCATTTAGCAGTGAGTTGTCTGTCCCCCTCTAGGACAATCCAGGTATCTCCGACTTGGATTTTCATGTTGCAGCTGAGTAGAGAAATTTTTGCTCTTAGGTCTATAACCCCATTCTACCTAACATGGCATTGTAGGTTCCAAGGGCATCGACCACCATCCAATCCATGACCTCAGTGACTTCTTGGTCACTTGCACGGACTGTTGTTGGGACTTGAAGTCTCCTATCAGCATAGGTTGTGCTGCTGTTAAAGTTGGTTAGAGTTGTGTCTGACCTTATCAATGAGCTCTTGTCTATCCCCATTTGGTCGAAGGCCTTCCAGTATAGGAGACTCATAGCGCTTCAAGTGTCCACCAGTATTTTGCGAACCAAGAAGTATCCAATCTGGAGGGACACTATCGGGGTTCTAAATCTTCCCCTTGAGCTTGCTTGGACCTCCTTTCAATGGCATTTATTTCAAACACAGGAGGTTGCTGGTTTTGATTGGTTGTTGCTGGCAGATCGGCAGGGGTTGCATTCCTAGCCAGGAACTCTTGCAAGTGACCGTTTTCACCAACCGCTTGAGTTCAAAGCAATCTTCAGTGAGATAGCCAAGGTCCTTGTGGTAGTGACAAAATTTGGTTGGGTCTCTTTTGGCGACAAGATTATTGAGAGATATGGGCGGCCTCAAGAGTCCTTTTTTCTCCATGACCACCAGGATTTCTGTTCGTGACGTTTTGAGAGGGGTGGTCACGAGGTCGGGGATGGTCTTCCTCCTATTGTTTGAGGTCCCTTCTTTTGAATGAGGGTCTTTCCTATCCCTTTTTGATTTTCGTGGGCTCCTTGGATGCCCCTGGTTGTGTCTTTCAGTGGCTGAGGCAAACCTAGGAATCTTCTTCTGGACCGTTGTCTTCTCAGCCTTTATAATTTTTTCAAAATGCTTCTGTAACTATTTGATGGTTTTTACTGGCTTCTCGACCAGCCTGAGGGCTACGTACCCCCTTGCAAACCTTGTTTGAAATCAGTGATGTAAATGACATCATTTTTTTGCTTGATCTCAATTGCCACGGCGTAGAAGCCACTGTAGTAGCTTTAGGTGCTTTCTCCGACCTTTTGTTCAATGGTAAAAAGGTCTTTGATATCTTTTTCGCACCTCGTGCTGCTCTGATAATTTTTCAAGAACAGTTCTTTCAGTTGTGTCTAGCTTGAGATGCTTAGTTCAAGGGTGCCTTTGAACCAGGACTAGGCCTTTTTGGTCAATGTCGATCGGAAGGCTTTACACTTGCTGTGCTCGAGGTACTCGAATATCTCCATGTAGGAGACACATTCATCAATGTGCTGTTGAGGCTCGCCTGTACCATCATATTTCACCTCCAGGTGTGGGGCTTTGAATCCTGGTGATATCTGAGAGGTGTGGATGTTGTGGACAAACGACGAAGGCTCGGTAATGTCCACATTACTTTTTTTCTCCTGATTGGTTGGGGGAGTTTCTCTCCTCAGTGGATTTGGGGCTACCCTCGAGCGTTATTGCTCGTCATTTCGATTAGGCTTTGTTGATTTGGTATCCTTACTCTAAGAGGAGTTTGTAGTGAGCTCCAATGCTTTTTAGGAGCCTGTCTTTGGCTTCGTGACATGGCTACTCAGTTGAGCTGGTCCATAAGGTCGTAACCTCTTCCATTGTTCAAGGTTTCCCTAAAGTCGGTCACGAGTTGTGCTCTTGTCTGCTAGGACCTTTCTTGCTCACGAGTTGTTTCCCAACCTATTTCATGAGGTCGGAGGTCATTCCTCACTTCTGAGGTGTAGGGGTCTCCATGGAAGCGAGAAAGATGTTGCACATTGAACACATTGGAGATACTTTAGACATCTGGTAGCTCGAGCTTGTAAGCATTGCGTCCCAACTTCTCCCAACTTATCCATCATTGCTTGTGCAGCACTCATAGAAATTAAATCAATAAACTCAAATCCTCGAGAGGCGCCAGAGTTGAGTTCTTTGATCACACGGCCATGACAAAGGGGTCCCCATTCAGCAAGTATTTGGTATAAATCTTCTTCTGTAGTCTGCTGAGCCCTTCACTACAATGGTAGCCGATGGAGCGACAGAGTAATGGTCATGTTGATGTTCATCTTCACGGTCCTTTTGCCTTTCAGTTCTCTCATATCGAAGTTCATGATAACTGTTCTCACTGTGACTTCTACCATGACTTTGACTTCGAGGAGATCTTGACCTGATGTGATTAGATCGAGATCGAGAACGTGAGTGATCATGCTTTCTGTATGGACTTTGATCCCTTTTTCGACTCAAAGCTCTCTTGTCATGGTCACGAGAATCACGTCTTCTCCAGTTTTCATCTCTCATCCTCCACTCATAATCAGAATCATAAATGTGTCTACCATAATCGTAATCTCTCTCAAGACTATCCTTTCTAGTTTGATGAGAAATACAAGTCCTCAAGTCATACTCATCAAGATCATGTCCCCCATAACTAGCAGGCCTGTCAAATCTGTGATCGCGGTAGTGATAAACAATACGAGAATCCATTTCATATGAATCCACATATGGTTTTTCATGACTCCGTGTATCCCTCTCTGGAGGATATTCATCATTGTAGGATCTCCTCCCTGACTGATTCCACAAAACTGGTGGTGGTGGGTAGCTCTCCCTTTCCAGTAGTTCCCGGTGAAAGCCGCCCCTTGGGTAAACATTCTCCCTGGAAAATCTTTCATCTATAAACCTCCTATCATCATATGACTCACCAGCATGAAAATTTGGCCCATGAACTGGACCTATTCCACAAGCAAAGTTAAAATTTTCAGGGTCGAATGGACCAGTTCGTCATCTTCCCTTATAGGCATAATTTAAATTCTCAACCTCCACATTAGGTTCCTTTTCCACAATACAAAGAATCGGCTTTCCTTCTTTCGGCTTTCTTTCTTTCTTAAGATGATGACTGTTTTTAGGTACTTGAAGCCGCTCGTCAAAACTCAAGTTCCTCTTTCTTGGAAGTCTTTCGGCGGGTTCTTGTGAAAGGGGTGGTTGCTGGAGTGCTAATTGTTGTTGCACCATCTGCTTTAAGGTTTGCATCTGTTGATTCTGGTTCTCCAGGATCTGCTGTATGGTTCGGTCATACTCTTCCCATTCACTGCGCAATTCTTCCAAGATCGCAGCCAAAGTCGGATCCATGTTTCCGCCTGATATTCTCGGATCTTTGCTCTGATACCAATTGACGCAGACGGACGTGGCGGGTTGAGGATTAAGGAATTCTGCAAGAAAATCTAATATCAGGAACTCAAGAAAAATTGCAACTTTTAATTCAGATGAATAGTAAATGCGATGAACAGTGACCGATGAATAGTGCTGGAACAGTAATCGGTGAACAGTGACAGTGAACAGTGAGACGGCAACAATTTCGGAAAAACTTTCTGAAACTCAAACTTTGGATAATCAGTCAAAGTTTGAGGCTTTTCCTATAATCTAACTTCTGAACTTGCCAGAGGTCTAGATAACGAAAATTGGGTTCCTCTCCTCCAATCAAACTTCAATCTAAAGTAGTTACAGGACGAAGAATGAAAGAACAAAATCTTGAGTTCACAAGGAAAGAGAGATGAACTCTGAAATATTATTGATAATAGATTGAGTTCTCTAGCTCTTAGGCATGCATCAGTATTTATAATAGTAGGAGTTCTATGTTCCTAATCAGACTAGGAAATAGAAACCAAGTAAACTCCTAAAGCTAAGTTCTGGATTCCTAATCAGACTAGGAAATAAAAATTAGGAAGAAAACAATAAAAAAATAAAACAAGTTTCTAAATAAAATTCTATCTAATTAAGAAAATAAAATTATTAAATAATCTTGATCATGCTCGTCTACTTGCTCTGCATCAGGTTGCCACCATCCGTTCTGGGAGGTTTGTTGGAACAGTCATTTGTGTTCTCCCAAATCGCTGTGGCCTAGGATTGTTGATCATAGACTCGGGATGCCCCTATTAGGGCATCCCTTGTATATGGGGGGCCTATTTGGGACCCTCCGGGATGGGCATGACTGTGTTGGCTGCTGTTGATCCCATCGAGTGACAGGCCCCGAATTATTGTTGTTGGCAGCCTGCGCCGATGCTGGCATTTCTGGCACTATTTTGCCAATGCGCAGTTGCGTTCTGCGGGCGGTCTACCTCGGTGCGGTGGTTGAACACATGTAGGAGGTGATTAAATCATCAGACTTTTTTATTTGTTTTGTGTAGGGAAAAAGGTTAAACTTTTTGTTTGAGTTCCCACAGACGGCGCCAGAAGTGATGGGGCTCAAAATTGAACACCGGGTCACCCCAAAGCTGTGATGATGCCAATCGACTGCAACTTGAGAAAAAAAATGGAGATTAGTCACCAAATTTGGGTTGTGCCTGGGGAAAATCTCCAATGTCTAAGTCAGTATTTCGAGAGTAATTAGGAGTAATCAGTTTTTAGATTGACTGTCTCTTGTGTCTTCTGTTCGTAGACTGTGTATAATTCGATTATATGAAAGAGATCAGTTACCTCCTTTATTTGGGCTCTACTATTACGTGATAGTAGGCAATTAGGATAGTTGTGGGATCGTGGAATCTCGTCAACTGCTCCTAGAATCGTGGAGTTTCCTTCGGTTAAGATATCTTGCCATTCACGTCTCCGTCAAGAGCTGCGAGCTCGCTAACCGACCTCTAGACCAACTTTGCGACCTGCCCGTGGACATCAAGGGTCTAGACTATCTCTTTGCTGAGGTCGGGTTGAGCGGTAGTAGGCTCATGGGAGTTGTTAGGAGTCATGCACATCTAGTCATGGCATGGAAGATGTATGAGAGGAGTTAGGAGTCACCAGGTCGTGGACCAAGGTCTCGTAGTGCCTCTCTCGAGCTCATTTAGGAGGTCGGTGGTAGCAGGTCGCTACCCACCTATCCTTGTTGACTTTGTGAGTCTGACTTTCAGGTATTGAAGGTTGGGGCTTTGGGCCCATTTGGGTCGAGTTCTATCTAGGACCTGCCCATTTACGTTGGCTTGTCCGAGTCGTACCCGTTTCTACTATCAATTACATATGGAAATCCAAAGTTATACCCATCTTATAGGATTTGTTTTATTTGTGAGGTTTCAGATTGAATAAATTAAATTATATTAAATCAAATTATTATTTTTTTAGAAAAATAATCAAAATTAAAATGAAACATCCAAACTAATGGCGTTTATATTATTTATTTTTTCTAATTTAATTAATACATTTAAAAATTCGATGCTCCTTCGAAATTTAATAATAAAAAAAAAGAATAGAAAAAGCTTAACAAGGTTAGGTATCACCATCAATTGCTTTAAAAAGTTTCAGCACGGTAATTATGATATCTTCTTTGACACTTTCCAATACCCTTTTTTATGAGAGAGAAATATTCCCTTCCTCCAAATTTCGAACAAACTATAAATGTTATTGAGTTTTAACAATAGACTTTTGAGTTTAGGGTGCATATATTAATTTCCATACTATAAATGTTTTTTCTTTCAAATAATTTTATATAAATAAATATTAGTAGTACTATTTCCTGATAAAAACCTTTTTTCTTTTTCAATCTCGGGATAAAAATAAGATAACGCCAACATCAAAAAGATATATGAAGGTGGCACAGAAACACAAAGTGGATACGTGTCTACATATAATTTGTTGTACGACAAGCAGCTCAACTTATAAAGAACATGAGACTAGAAGTAAATAATTCCAAAGATAATACAGATAAATTGAATGACTTTTCGAAATGGGATTCTGTCTATAGATGATGGTAAAATCAGGACTTTTAAGGGGCAATCTGAATGTCAGGAGTTTTGTTGATTACACAAGCAAAAGATCCTATCGAAGGATGGCTGAAGCAACTTATCCAAATTTGGATATAAGCATTAATAATTTGGATTTCTTGCAATAAAAGGCAATTCTGACTCCAATTTTGGATATGGTTGAAATGATCAACATCTACATGGAGGATTCTAACACTTATTTTATTTCTGATATTGCATGTAAATCAAATGCCATTCGAGATACACTTGCTCATATCCATACACATGAATTCCAGAATGGAATAAAATATTTTGGTGTTCCTAATCATACATTGAAGTTGAAAGTTAATACACCTGTGATTTTGATGAGAAACATTGATCCATCATCAAGATTGTGTAATGGAACAAGATTACTTTTGACAAAACTTGGGAAGCGAGTTCTTGCAACAAAGGTAATTTCTGAAAATAATATTGGGGAAAAGGTATTCATTCCAAGAATGACATTGATGCCCTCAGATCCAAAATTACCATTTAAATTCCAAAGACGTCAATTCCTTTTTCAGCTCTTAGTATTTTCTTGAAAAGACCTGTCTTTGCACACGGTCAATTATATGTTGTGTATCTCGAGCTACTAATAGGGAAGGTTTGAAATTTATGATATGTTATTAAGAAGACAATATTATAGAAGAAAGAACATAAATGCAATTTATCAAGTATTTCGAAATTTGTAACGTTTAATTATAAATTTTTCTTTATATGAGATTTACATGTTTTTGTTTTTAAATTGAAGTGTAATAACATTATAGTGCGATGACCGCACGATGCACTGGTACTGCACTAGCATTACTAGGACAAAAACTTGCATAACACGCTAGAAGTTATGATCATTGTACAAAGTACAACACAATAAAACAAAAAATAAAAAGTAATTTAACATGCCATCGACTAAACGTTCAAATTAATATATTTTCTAAAAGTAAAAAATAAGAAAACTTTTATAAAAATTTAGTTAATTAACTTTATTATAGTTATTTTCAAATTATATTGTATGTTGTGTCTTTATTTTTTAATTTTTATATTTTAGAATGATATTTAATAATGTATATCACTGTTTTGTTCATTTAAATAAGTTTAATGAAGTTTTTTTATTATTATTTAAATGAATTTTTTTTTCACTAAGAAATATTATTATTTCTTTGAATTATCCTTCTATGCATAATAAAACTAAAAATAAAAATGCAACTAAAAATAATAATTCAATGTGTCATTAGCCACCTGTATAAAATATCAATTTCTTAAAAAATCAAATATCTTTGGAAAAAAAAAAAATTACTTAATCATTATGGGTAATTTTTGTTATTATCAAAAATTAATTTTATAAATTTTCTATTTATAAACTTTACTCTTATAAGAATATGACAACTAAGTTTTTAGCAAATGCATATTTAATTAATTAAATTTTTATTAGTTTACCTTTTTTTAAAATTTATTTAATTTGAAATTGTGAATTATGACCATTATTAAGTACAGTTTTAACATGTGAGTTATTATGGATTTATAAATTATAATATATATGTAAATTTTATGCTTTTCTCTGAAATATTTAAAAGTATTATTTAATATATCATTTCACTCAAATAGTTGAATGGACTTTTATTTATTATTTTAAATTGAATTAGAAATATTATAATCGTTTGGAAAACTGTTGGGCGGTCTAAATTGGAAAGTTGCCCCACTGTATTTTTAGCAGTATCCGACCCGTCTCAGACTTGAAGAAACGGCCCGCTTTTATTTTAGGAGGAGATTGAAGCGTTTTTTGGGTCCAAACCTATGGCTGGCTCCAGATTTGGAGAGATTGACCAGCTTCAGCTTGTCAGAGGGAAGATAGAGAGTTCTTGGATCTCGGAAAGGTCGCGCTACTTGTTCCAGGCGAGCATGAACTGCTTCTGGCTCATCAGTTTCAGCTCAGAATTTCAATAGGCTTCTGAAGTCACTTGTATTAAAGGTTCTTCGAAACTTTTGAACTCTTCTGCAACTTCTTTACTTTCTTGCTTCAGCCTTCTCCTTTCTGCTTTTGCTTGTTCTGTGTCTTTGACTGAACCTTTTCTGCCAAAAGATGTCTACCATTTTTGACGCTTCCACCTTCTAGTTTGAAACACTGGACAAGGGGATTTTCTATGATCCCCCTCTCTTTATCCATTCTCTCCCCATGCCCAATCTGACTTATGACCTCACTGAGCTTGGGGTCAGTTCTCAGGCTTCTTCTTTAGATCCTGCCGACATCGCATGGATCGAAATGGAGATGGACATTGATGATGGTGATGTCACCGCTACCGTTGGGGCTGAGCGCCTTTTCAGCAAGTGTGCTGAAAGCATAGTCTTGCACCCTTCCAGCCTCCAAGGGCTACTTCTTTACCTCTTCCTCCGTTCTTTGTTTTTGGACATAGGCTTTTTCTGGGGCTTGCCCCTAGCTCAGTTCACCCCAACTTTATCAGAATGATAGTTGTTTTATGGTGACCTGTCATCTCTATAGAGTTCCTGTATCTTTGGACATCTTTATGTGCTTCTTTAAGCTGGATGCTCCGCTAGTCTTCAGGTCCTCTAAGGGGTACCTGAGGTTAGTTTTACTGCACCAGATAGTGGGCCCTTTTCGGTCTCCAGTGGGGGAATAGAAATCCCAATTCTTCTCTGCCCGTCTTCCACGCAGCTTGGTGGAGAGTTATCTAGACTGGAACTTGAACCGAGTCTTCTACAACGAACTTCCCTTCCTATCCCTGGCACTATCGCAGCACAGGGATTTAATGCTAGCCTTAGCTGCTTCCAGTTGGCCCAAGGTTGGGTGTACTTCCTTGGTCTGGCCAATAACTTTCTTGAATGCCACTGGCTTACGGTTAGGGTGGGCCTAAGGATTACCTATTCTAGTAAGTAGCTCTCCTGAACTCATCTCCTTCTCTTTTTTTCTCACTAATAGTTTTCTCTTATCCTCCTGGCACTGTTGAGGGATGCCTATTGGCTCTTCAGGAATAAACTCAATGGACCAGGGGCTTAGTGGTTCTTTGGACAAGGTGTTGCCAACCTTCCTACAGTCTCCCTATCTGTGGGATTTGCTCCAACTCCGGTCCTCAAGGCTCCTGCTGGGCTTTTTGTTCGTCTGAGACCGGGGTGGTCGTAGGACTCAGGTGGCTTCCCGACGGGGTAGAGAAGGACCAAGCTATGGTGGAAGGGGATCGGACCATGACGGGGCAAGGTCGACCCATTTTGAGGAAGGGCTGTCTGTGGCTCACAAGACTAGGGTTGCTTCCTTGCGTAGAGCTGAGACAGCCAAGATGCTCAAAAGTCCTTCTCCAGGCTTGCCAATAGAGATCTCGAGCTCGAGGTCTTACTCACCTTCATAGTCAGCTGAGGAGATTTTTTGATGGAATAGGACCTTTGAACCTTTTGCTTTTCGCAAGTACAATGGATATTCGATAGAGGTCTGTTTGTACCCTTCTGGTTTTTTCTTTTTCTTTCTTTTATACAACTACTGCATTCTTTTTTGCCAATGTTTTGAGCCTCGTACTTGCTTCATATTTTCAACTTTTCAGCAATTGCATAATATATTTGAACTTGTTTTTGGCACAATAGCAAATAACATAGGCATAATATCCACATAAGCCTTGAAAACTTAGCTTTAATCTGCGCTTTGTTGATTCTGAATTGTTGGGGTCCTTACCGAGCTTGGCAAGGTTCTTTTGATTGGTCTGTCTGAGCTCAGTTGATAGTTTAGTGAGGTCTACCATGTCCTAGATGACTGTTAAGCATAGAACTTTTTTAGATGATAAGCATTCCAAGACCTTGCTAATTGTCCATTTTCAAGGTCCGCGAGCTTGTAACTCCCTCCCTTGTGCATCTCTTGGATTATGTAAGGTCCTTCCTAGCTTTCTTGCAGCTTGGTCAATTGCCCTTGTTTGCTGACATCTGATCTTTAGAGGAACATTTCTCCAACTATGAAATGTCTTTCTTTCACTCTCTTGTTGAAAAAATTTGTTATCTGCCTTTTGTAAGTTCTTTCTGTTTCCATTGCTTTGTTCCTGACCTCTTCGAGGAGGTCGAGGTCTGCCCTTCTCTCCTCCTCGTTTAAAACTGAATTGTATTCCTTCAGTCTTAAAGATGTCATCCCAACCTCGACTGGCATTACTACCTCTGCTCCAAAACACAAGCTGAATGCTATTTCTCTAGTCACTTTTCTTGCTGTGGTTCTATATACCCATAGTATACTTGGGATCTTGTCTGGCCAGCTAGTCTTTCGAAATTCTTTCTCAAGCTCAGTGAGTCTCTTTTTGAGTAATTCCAGAATGGTCCTGTTTGTGACCTTAGCCAAGCCATTAGCTTGGGAACGAGCTACTGAGGTCAGCCTTTGTTCAATGTTGAAATTTTCGCAGAAGGTCTTGAATGGGTCGCCAATGAATTTTCGTCCATTGTTGGATATGATAGCTCGAGGAATGCCAAATCTGCAAACGATGTTGGTCCGTACGAATGACTGGACTTTTGGCGATGAGATTACTGCCATTGGTTTTGCTTCAACCCATCGAGTGAAATACTCCACTACAACTATGAGGAACTTTACAACCCCCACTAATTTCGGGAAGGGCCCCAGAATATCAATGCCCCATATATCGAAATGATGTGTTGATCGATTGGTACTTAGTGGGTGGTAGGTGTGATTTGTTTCTGTGCAATTGGTAGCTCACGCACTTCTATATGACCTCCTCAATGTCTAAAACCATTGTGGGCCAATAATATCTTGTCCTTTGGATTTTCTTGGCAGCGGTTTTAGCTCTTACGTGTGATCCACATATTCCGCTTTATACCTCTTTAATGACATACTGTCCTTTTCCCTTGCTTAAGCATTTGAGCATGGGCCGAGTGTATGACCTTCTGTATACCTGTTAGGACGTAGCGAGGCAGTCATCTCCGCACTTAGCGAGCTTCTTTTGGATATTGTGGGAGGTCGCCATGTTTGAGGGATATCTCTGGTCTGCTTGATCCTCAAGAACAAAACTCTTTTCTTGAGCTATGCTAGGAGAATGCAACTGATCCATGAGCATCTTTGCATTCGTTCTAACTACCTCTTGGTATACTTTGGATAGTGTGTCTGCTTCTGAATTTTGCTCTTTGGGAATTTGCTCAATTAGGAACTAGTCAAGCTTAGATACCATATCCCTTACTCTTCTGAGATATTTGATCATGTTGTCTTCTCTGGCTTCGTATTCCTTACCAACTTGGCTGGCTATGACCTGTGAGTCTGTTTTGACATGCAGTTTCTGCACTTCGAGAGCTCTTATGAGTCTTAGACCTGCTAAGAGAGATTCATACTCAGATTCGTTATTTGAGGTTGTGAAGTTGTACTTCACATAGGAAGAGATTCTCACTCCCTCAAGGCTGATCAGCATAATTCCCGCACCTGAATTCTCTTTCTCGTGGAGCCATTCGTATACATGGTCCAGATACTATCCTTATAGGGGATGGCGAGCTCGAGTGGAGCTCTGGTACAGTCTTCTATGAAGTCTGAGAGAGCTTTGGCCTTCCTTAGCTCATAGTTGATTTGATAGCCTGAGAGGTCGAGGGACCACGTCATCGTTCGGCCTGATAGTTTAGGCTTTGCCAAAGCTTGCTTCAGTGGTAGGTTGGTTAAGACTTTTATAGGATAAGATTCAAAATATGGCTTTAATTTTCTTGAGGTAATAATAATGAGGTACAAGAATTTCTTGAGGTCTGAATATCGAATCTCTGGACCTCGGAGTAAACGACTAACATAGTAGACAGTGAATTGCTGACCTGACCTTTCTACTAATAGGACTGAGCTAACTGCCTTCTCAGTTGCGGTTAGGTACATGCAGATTTCTTCTCCTGACCTCGGAGAGACAAGCAGAGGGGGCTTTCCAAGGAACTCTTTTAGCTTGACGATTGCTGTCTGGCAGACTTTGGTCCACCGGAAGTCCTTTGGCTTTTTTATGGCGTCATAGAATTCCTCCCCTTTGTTTTCCATTTTGCTAATGAAGTGCCCTAGTGCTGCCATCTTTCCTGCCAAGCTCTGTACCTCTTTGAGGTTTCTGGGAGGTTCCATATCCAATAGGGCTTTGATCTTGTCTGGGTTGGCATCAATGCGTCTCTTTGAGTTCATGAAGCCATGGAATTTGCCTGCTGAAAATCCGAAGGTGCACTTCTTCAGATTAAGCTTCATGTGGGTAGCTTTCAGGGTCTGAAAAGTTTCCCTGTTGTCTTCGATAAAATCCTTTGACGTTTTGGACTTGATCACTATGTCATCCACATAGACCTTGATGTTCCGCCCAAGCTGTTTCTTAAAAACTTTATGCATTGCCTGCTGGAATTTGGCTCCTACGTTTTTCATACCAAAGGGCATCTTGGTGTAGCAATAGGTGTCGACCTCTATAATGAAGGAGGTCTTCTCCATGTCCTCAATGGGCATCGAGATTTAATGGCACCCCTTGTAAGCATCTAGAAAGAATAGCCACTACTATCTAGCTGTTGAGTCCACCATCTAGTCTATCCTAGGAAGGGGGTAGGAGTCCTTCTGGAAATACTTGTTGAGTGTCGTGAAGTCCACGTACATCCTCCATGTCCCTTCCTTCTTCGGGACTACAACTGGGTTGTCCAGCCATTCGGGGTATACCACTTCTTTTCGAATTCCAGCATTTTTGAGCTATGACCTTATTACGCTCGGGGGCAAAGGTCCTCTTTTTTTGTTTCACCAGTTTAACCCTGACTTCAGCCAGACCCTATGCTCATCAATTGTCACGATCGAACCTTTTCACCGGTTTTACCTCCTTTCAATGGTGTTTATCCCGCCAACTAGAAGTCTTAGATTGTGCGGAGCTGCAGGTGGCGGATTTGTAGGGCCTGCGTTCTTGGCCAAAAACTCTTGCAGGTGACCCTCCTTTATTAGCCTTTCAATCTCACGTTTGAGGTCAAAACAGTCCTCCGTGAGATGGCCATGATCCTTATGGTAGTGGAAGAATTTTGCTGGATCTCTTTCGGCCACAAGACTCTTGAGAGGCCTGGGTGGCTTTAGTAGGCCTCTTTTCTCCATAACCACCATGCTTTTTGTTCGTAACATCTTAAATGGAGTGGTCACGGGGTCGGGAATGGTTTTTCTCCTCTTTTCTGAGGTCCCTCCTTTGGAGTGAGGGTCTTTCCTATCTCGTTTTTATTTTTGAGGACTCCTTGGATGTCCTCTATTGCCTCTTTCTGTGGCTGAGGTGAAGTCAGGAATCTTCTTCTGGACCGTTGTTTCTTCAGTCTTGATTAATTTTTCTAAGAGCTTTTGAAGCTTCTTGATTGTTTTTACTGGCTCCTCGGCTAGTCCGAGGGCTACGTACCCCCCTTGCAACCCCTGCTTGAAGGTAGTGATATAGATGACTTCATTTTTCTGCTCGATCTCCATTGCTTCGTTGTTGAAATGACTGTAATAGCTTCAGGTGCTCTTACCGACCTTCTGTTTTATGAGGAAGAATTCGTTGATATCTTTTTCGCACCTCGTGCTGCTCTGGTAGTTCTTCAGAAACAACTCCTTCAGCTATGTCCAGCTTGGGATACTTGCCTCAGGAATGCCCTTGAACCAAGACTGGGCCTTTTTGGTCAATGTTGACCAAAAGGGTCTACACTTAACGTGGTCGGGGTGCTCATACATCTCCGTATAGGAGACATATTCATCAATGTGCTGTTGTGGTTCCCTAGTACCATCATATTTTTTCTCCAGTTGTGGAACTTTGAAGCTTGATGGCATCCTTGCTGTTCAGATGCTGTGGACAAACGACGAAGGCTAGGTAAGGTCCATTATGCTCTGCAGTTCCTCGTTGCTAGGGGGAGTTGCTCTCCCATGTGGATTGGGGGCTACAACTCCAGCGTTTTCGCCTGTCATTTCGATCCGGCTACGACGAGGTGGCATCCTTGCTCCAGGTGGAGTTCGTAGCGAGCTCCCTGCTTTTCAGAGTCTATATTCTGCAGATGGCTCCATGAGATGGCCTCTCGATTGAGCTTGTCTCTCAAGTCTTACCTCTTTCCATGGCTGAGGGTTTCTCTAAGGTCAATTACAGATCAAGTTCTTCCTGTCTATGACCTCTCTTCTATTTGACCTGCTTCCCGACCTGCTCCTTGCCTCTAAAGGCTAAGGTCGACTCTGCTAGGTGGCCTAGAATCCCTCCGGGAGGGCTTTGGCGTATGGCCGGTAGATACATGATCTTTTCTACTAGAAACTCTTTCTAGAGTTGCCACTATTCGTTCCAGGAGAGATGTTGAAATTGACATTCGTGTTCTCCCAGAATTCTTTGGTTTGGAATAGTTGCTATATACAGTAGGACCAAGGTGTCACTGTTGCAGCCTTTCTTACCCAGGTAGAGAGTTTATCAGGATCCTCTAGGATGGACCAAACGGTACCGGCTCCTAGTGATCCTGCTATGCCCTAGGTGGTGGATTATTATTGATGGCGGCATGCACCAGAGCTGGCATTTCGGGCACTGTTTCACCAGTGCGCAGTTTTGTTCTGGTAGATGTCTTGCAGTGGCTTGGTGGTTGTACACGTGAAGGCTGAGACTGAGCCATCTGGATCTTTTTTATTTGTTTGTAGGGAAAACATAATGCCAGGCTTTTTGTTTGAAGATTCCCATAGCCGACGGTAGATTTGATGGGGTCAGAAATGGACTTTGGGTCACCCCACAGATCCTGATGAAGCTCTGCGGTCAGTAGCCTGAGAAATGAAGAGAAAAGGTTACCAGAGCGGGCTGTTGCCCGGGGAAGTGTTTCGATGCCTAAGTTAGTATGTCTGAGAGATATGGAAGGTAAAGATCGTCCTCTGTCAAGCGTAAGAGTTGCTTACTTTGGAGTTTCTTAGTCCTTAGACTGATTGTGTGTTTTTTGGTTAAGTAGTAAAAAGAGAAAGTCTGTTACCTCCTGGATCTCTACTCTATATTACTTAGCTGTAGGCCTTTTGGGTAATTGTGGGATTCTGTTGAATCCCACCAATTACTCCTAGAATCATGGAGTTTCCCTGGGACAAGAGATCTTGCCATTCACATCTCTGTTTAGAGGTACGGGCTCGCTAACCAACCTTCAGACCAACTTTGCGACCTCCCCATGGATGTTAAGTGTCTCGAACATATCTTTTGGTGAGGTCGCTCTGAGTAGTCCTTGGCTTGTGGGAGTGATTAGGAGTCATGCACCGTTGTTTGCAGCATCGAAGATTTATGAGACAAGTTGGGAGTTACCAGCTCGTGGGCTGAGCACTGGTTGTACCTCTCTCGAGCTCATTAAAGTGGTCGGTAACTTCTAGGTCGATGACCTAGGAAGTCAGTGGTAGCAGGTTGCTACTCACCATTCCTCATTGAATTAGTGAGTCTAACTTTCAGGTATTGAAGGCATGGGGCCTTTGGCCGTTTACGTTGACTTATCCAGGTTGTACCCATTTTACCAATTAATATGAATAAACAATTATGAATGTGACGACGTTTTTAACCTTTAATATTTAAATTATTTTAGTCAGGAAATAACAAAATTTGAATTTATAATTACATATTTATTTAATTGAAAATACTATTTTCTTTTGTTTTATACGAATGGGTAATAAAATATGAAGAGGCTTTTTTAAAAAATAAACACTAACGACGAATAATAAATGGAAAGATATTTCTTTTAATAATATAAATGGATGAAAAGCTGAATATTTTTTTCCTTCAATTTTCAATGAGTAATAATTCAAATGATCCTTAATTTTTTTTTATATGCATATGGAGGTAAATATAGATACCGATATTAGAGTATTTACTTTTGTTATATGATGCACGAACAATATCGAAAAGAATGACTAAACAGAAGAAAAATTTGGAAAACTACGAAAACTCTCTAGTTTTCGGATAATGACCAAAGTCGAAAATTATCAATTAATCAAAAGCTACCAAAAACAATGAGAAACGAAATATTTAAAACCCTAAACAAAAACTAAACCTAATCGGAACTTAAA
Source organism: Parsonsia alboflavescens (assembly GCA_028571225.1). Classification (NCBI taxonomy): domain Eukaryota; kingdom Viridiplantae; phylum Streptophyta; class Magnoliopsida; order Gentianales; family Apocynaceae; genus Parsonsia; species Parsonsia alboflavescens. The sequence continues at coordinate 27,244 of JAOXNR010005510.1, forward strand.
AATAATGAAATTACAAAAATATCCCTAACAACAGAAAATTATAAAATTGCCCAAAAGAACAAAAAAATTATGACAATGCTACTAAAAATAGAAAAATGCCCAAAACACCATCAAGACGAATTTGGATGGCCGAAAAATGCCATGGAAGAGCAGTGACTTTTGTTCGTTTGCCCGTCTCGGGTCACCTGATCAAATTTGAGCCAGATTCAAGCTTGGATCAGTTACCTCGAGAATCGTGCCCAACATCATCCTCCCCAGCTAGGAGAAGATTTGCCCTCGAATCTGACTCGTCCTTGCCAGCTACATCATCCGCAAAACCTTCCTCGTCCTCAAATTGGTAAGGTGACAAGTCAGCTGCATTGAAGTGCCCGACACATTGTAATTGCCTGGCAAATCAATCTTGTAGGCATTGTCATTAATCTGTTCCAATACCTTGAATGGCCCATCTGCGCACTGTTGCAACTTTCCGAATTTTCCTGCCGGAAATCTCTCCTTCCTCAATTGAATCCAAACCAGATCACCCTAATTGAACACTACCTTTTTCTGATGCTTGTAGACCCTTTGCTTGTAATGTAAGTTCTGCTGATTAATCCGATCATGGACTTGGGTATGTAACTCCTTGATCTGCTTAGCATGCTCCACCGCATCTGAACTGAACTGGTGATGGATTGGCAATGGATTGAGGTCTAATGGAGTAGCTGGATTGCATCTGTAAACAATCTCGGACGAACTCTTCCCCGTCGTCCGATTCACTGAATGATTGTAAGAAAATTCGGCCTGTGGCCGCACCAAGTCCCATTGTCGTGGCTTGTCTCCGAGTAAACTTTGCAGCAGAATTCCCAAGCTTCTATTCACCACTTCCGTTTGTCTGTCCTTCTGCAGGTGATGAGAAGAGCTGAATTGCAATTTGGTGCCCAAATGCCACCAAAAAGTTCACCAAAAAATGACTGACGAATTTCCCATATCTATCAGAAGTGATTGACTTGGGAACTCCTTGTAATTTGACAATCTTCTCCAAGAACAACCTAGCTACCTGTGAAGCATAAAAAATTTTGTTGCAGGAAACAAAACGTGCCATCTTCGAAAATCTATCTACCAGTACCATAATCGAATCCTTGTTTCTTTGCGTCCTTGGCAGCCCCAAAACAAAGTCAACGCTGATGTCTTCCCAAAGTGCTAGCTTAATAGGTAATGGCGAATACAATCTAGGATAGCTACCTTTAGTCTTAGCAATATGACAGATTTTGCACCGCTAAACACATCGAATCACGTCCCACTCCATCCTAGGCCAATAAAAATATTCCCGCACCAATGCTAACGTCTTGTCAATTCCAAAATGTCAAGCTAACCCTCCGGCATGATGCACATCTACAATGGAGGCCCTCAACGAATAATCAGGAACACACAACCGATTCCCCCGAAAAAGAAACCTATCCTGAATCATGAACAATTGCTGTGGTCCTGTTTGACACTTCTACCAAACACCTCTGAACTCCGGATCATCTCCATGCAAGTCAGAGAACGAATCAAATCCTATTACCTGTACCTGCATTGTGTTCAGCAAAGTATGCCGCCTGCTCAATGCATCTGCCACCCAATTTAGTACGCCAGCCTTCTGTTGAATGTAGAAACTGAAAGCTTGTAGAAACTCCGCCCACTTTGGGTGCCTTGCATTCTACTAGTGTTGTCCATTTATAAACTTCAAAGCCTCCATCCGAATACTTTCACTCGACACAAAGTACCCCAAAAACGTCACTTGATCTGTCAAAAAGTGACACTTCTTCAGATTCACGAACAACTTCTACTCCCTTAGCGCCTCAAATACCTCTCTCAAATGTTGCAAATGTTGCCCAATCGAGCCACAGAAAATCAGAATGTCATCGAAATACACCACCATAAATCCCCTAATGAATGGACAAAACACCTGATTCATCAACCTCATGAAAGTGTCGGATGGGTTCGACAATCCAAACAGCATGACCATCCACTCATACAGCCCATGTCAATGCGGTTTTCCACTCATCTCCTGGCCGAACCCGAATTTGATGATACCCACTCCTTAAATCTATCTTCGAAAGGATAGACACCCCATGCAACTGATCAATCAAGTCATCAAATCAAGGAATTGGAAATCTATACCAGATGGTAATCTTGTTCACCACCCAATTGTCAATGCACATCCACCACGACCCATCTTTCTTTGGCACTAGCAACACTGGTACTGCACAAGGACTCATACTCTCTCTGACAATTACATTTTTCCATCAACTCCCGCACCTACCTGTGTAACTCCTCATGTTGCTGCGGACTCATACGATAGGTTGCCTTATGCTGAATTGTAGCCCCCAGGATGAAGTCAGTATCCCTCATAGGTGGCAATCCTGAACGCATTTCCTTTGGCATTACATTGGCAAATTCCCACAACAAAGGAATAATCTCCTCAGGAAACTTGGGATGTTGTGCGTTTTGTTCCATAACCACCAAGGCAAAAATCTCCGTCACCTTCATCGCCTCCTCATGGAAATCAGCCCTAGACAACAGAACCTTTGCCACCTTTTTCCTCAAATCCGAAGGACCTAACGTAATGCTTTGGCCGTCCTTGCTGAAAGTGTAAGTGTTTCGGAACCCATCATGCTTCGTTCGTCAATGATGTTGCCACAGTCTCCCTAGCAAAATGTGACAAGCATCCATGGTAACAACGTCACACCATACCTTATCAGCGTACCTCTTCCCAATTGAGAACTGTACCAAGCACCACTTGCTGACCTTAACTTCATTGCCCTTCTTTAGCCATGACAATTTGTAGGGCTGGGGATGCTCAATTGTCTCCAATCCTAATTTCTTGACCATTGTTGTCGAGACCACGTTCTCACAACTGTAGCAATCAATAATCATGTTACACACCTTTCCTCTGGTAGTACACCGAGTATGGAAGATGTTATGTCGCAACCAAGACTCGTCTTTTGCCACCACGTTTAGCAATCGTTGAATCATCAGGGATTCTCCCGAATCTGCATATACAATCTCCTCCTCGTTCTACTCATCCTCGGGGTCCTCTTCTTCCTCGTCGAAAATCGACTCTAGCATCTCCTTACTAAGGGTCACGAACTGCCTATTTGGGCAGTGTGCGACAAAGTACCTAAAACCTGGCACTTAAAGCACCTCTTGGCCACTGTCGTCATGGCCTCGTCCTTGCTGGTTCAGCCTTGCATGCTGTCTTCGGCCACTGCCTTCCCCTTTTCACCTTTGTTCACAGCCGCTTTCGCTAAAGATGATTGCCCGCTAGGTTTGTTCTGGAATCAACTCGGAACCCTAGAGCTTGAATTGCCGCCCTTCCACCTAAGCTGCCCCTCAACCTTCAAGGCCAATCTGCAAACATCCTCGTACGTCCCCAAAACTGCTGTAGTTGAACCACATCAGCTATCTCGAATTTCAACCCTGATAAAAATCTTGCCACCTTCTGTTTTTCTTCTTCGGCAATGTCACATCTCATGCACAGCCGATCAAACTCTGCGATGTATTGCTCTACTGAAAGATCCCATTGCTTAATGGAATGATAATCAATAAATGCCTCTTACCGATAGTGTACCGGCAGGAACTTCTTCAGCAGGAGTTTCTTCATCTTGTCCCAAGTCGAAATTTTTGACTTTCCCTCTCTGGCGCGTTGCTTCTTAACGTGCTCTCACCAAATCGAAGCATGTTTCCCCAATTTAATTGCCACGATCTTAACCTTCTGTTCTTCCGTCAAATCTCTAAGATCGAAAATCCTCTCCATCGTAGGTAACGAATCTAGAAATTCATGAGAATGGGCCCTACCTTCAAAATCGGAAATATTGATTTTCATGTCGAAATTCTAGAAAGAAGATGGTTGTCGGCCACGTCGTTCCGATCGGCATTATCGCCGTCGATTCAACGTCGCTAACGGATTGTTATCTTCCTCCTCATCGTCGGATTCAATCTCTAATTCCACACCCTTCTCGGACTGAACATCCAACCGGGCCTCTGCTAGTTGCCGCTCCTAGTCTTGGATTTGCCTTCTCTGGTCCGCATTTTCATTTTCGACTTCCTGTAAGCCTCGTTGATGAGGCGGTTCATCTTCCGTAGGAACGACTCCAGCCCCCCTTCCAGCACGACGCCATCCACGAATCTGCTCAGCCATTGATTTTAGCAACTTGAGGCTCTGATACCAACGGATGCACGAACAATATCGAAAAGAATGACTAAACAGAAGAAAAGCTAGAAAACTGCGAAAACTCTCTAGTTTTCGGAAAACGACCAAAGTCAAAAATTATCAATTAATCAAAAGCTGTCGAAAACAATGAGAAACAAAATATTTAAAGCCCTAAACAAAATCTAAACCTAATCGGAACTTTAAAATAATGAAATTACAAAAATGCCCCTAACAACAGAAAATTACGAAATGGCTCCAAAAAACAGAAAAAAGTACGACAATGCCACTAAAAACAGAAAAATGTCCAAAACGCCATCAAGACGACTCCAGATGGCCAAAAAACGCTTTGCATTACAACATAGCGACTACTTTTGTTCTTTGACCCGTCCCGAGCAGATGTTTGTGTACATATTGTATTTCCCTTTCGAGTCTATTTTTTCCTTACATGTTGTATTCCGCTTACGTGTTGTAAGGTTTTCGCTTCCGCTAACAAAGTGTTAAGTCTGACATTATCCTATAAAATGGCAGGCAAGTAACTAGATTCAGGGGCAGACTTAGACAAGAGCAGATTTGGTTTTGAAGTTTTAGTTTTCGGCTCTTAGGGTTTTCTAAGTTTAAGTTCTTTCCTTGTAGAGTGTCTACTGAAGTCTCTTGTAAAGTGTCTACTATAAATATTTCTGTTCAATAATATCATGAGTGTTTTCCTCTCAATGGTGTTCTAAGTCTTTCAATCTCTCTCCTAAAATCTTTTTGAATTCCCAAAAGAGTTTATGAATCCTATCATTAATCCCCGATTATCGGTGATATATAACAGCCATAGTAGTGAGAGCAAGTACCATCCCTTGAGTGGTGAGTTAGGGGAAATAGAGAAGTACCTGCTTAGCTAGGGAGCGCATCTAGGGGAAAAGAGAAGTACTCATGAGTCGTGTTCAGGGGTAGGTGCTTGAACCCCGTTGGTATCAAAGCTAAGCATTGCCACCAATGAGAGGGATTGCGCATCAAATAGACATGATACTGGGAGCTCCATTACCAAACAAGGCATCCTATAGAACCATTCCGGAGGAGACTTAGGAGCTACAAAGACAAGTGGAGGAGCTTCTTTCCAAAGGCTATGTGAGGGAGAGCATGAGCCCTTGTACGGTACCCCATCCTACTTGTGCCTAAGAAGGATGGAAGTTGGAGAATGTATGTTGATTGTCGATCAATTAACAAAATCACTGTGAAGTATCGCTTCCCTATCCCCTAGGTTAGATGATATGCTTGATGAATTAAGTGGTGGTATATGTTTTTCTAAGATTGATTTAAAAAGTGGATATCACCAAATTCGCATGAGAGAAGGGGATGAATGGAAAACTGCTTTTAAGACAAAACATGGCTTGTAATGCCTTTTGGACTCACAAATGTACCTAGCACTTTCATGAGAGTAATGAATCATGTACTTAGAGATTGCAAAGGTAAATTTGTGGTAGTCTACTTTGATGACATTTTGGTTTATAGCAAGAGTATACATGGACATGTTAGTCACTTGGGGGCCATTTTTACCATTCTTAGACTAGAAATGCTTAATGCTAACTTGAAGATGTGTTCATTTTGTTTGCCTCAAGTTACATTTCTTGGCTATATTGTGTCATCTAACTGAATTCATGTTGATGAAGAAAGGTAAGGGCTATCAAAGATTGGCCAACACCTAAGAGTGCAAGTGAGGTAAGAAGTTTTCATGGTTTTGCTTCATTTTATAGGAGATTTGTGCCTAATTTCAGTACCATTGCAGCTCCCCTAACTGAAATTATCAAGTCCAAGTGAAGTTTAGTTGGGAAAGTGAGCAAGCGAGTGCTTTTCAATTGCTAAAAACTAAACTTGCTAGTGCTCCTATCTTATCCTTACCCGATTTTTCAAAGGTTTTTGAAATTGAGTGTGATGCATACGGGAGGGGAATTGGGGCTGTATTAATGCAAGAAAAGAAACCCATTGCTTACTTTAGTGAGAAGTTACATGGAGCTACTTTGAATTACTCTACATATGACAAAGAATTGTTTGCTTTGGTTAGGGTCTTAGAGCATTGGCAACATTATTTATGGCCACGGGAGTTTGTCATCCATTCCGATCATGAGTCCCTCAAGTACTTGAAGGGACAATCAAAGCTCAACAAAAGACATGCAAAGCGGGTGGAATTCATAGAGATGTTTCCCTACATCATTCAACACAAACAAGGTAAAGAAAATGTGGTAGCGGATGCTCTATCATGGAGGTACACCTTACTTACTACTCTTGATGCTAAATTGCTTGGATTTGAGTTTATTAAAGAGCTTTATGAAGAGGATGATGACTTCAAAATATATTTGTTGCATGTGAAAAGGCTGCTTATGATAAGCATTTTTTGCATGATGGCTTTCTATTTAGAGAATACAAATTGTGTGTGCCTAAATGCTCTCCAAGGAAATTGCTAGTTGTCAAAAGTCATAGGGGAGGATAAATGGGACACTTTAGCATTTCAAAGACTCTAGATACTCTTAAGGAACATTTTCATTGGCCTCATATGAAGAGAGATGTATTTAAAGTGTGTGAAGAATGCGTAGTTTGTAAGAAAGCTAAATCTACTATTAATACTTGCCATTGCCTATTCCTCAATCACTTTTAGAACATATTTCTATGGACTTCGTACTCGGTTTACCTAGGTCTAGGAGGGGTAAGGATTCATTCCTTGTGGTTGTTGATAAATTTTCCAAAATGGCACACTTTATTGCTTGTTCAAAAGTTGATGATGCACATAGTGTTGCAAACTTGTTTTTCAAAGATGTGTTTAGATTGTATGGAATTCCTAGAACTATTGTTAGTGATAGGGATACCAAATTCTTGAGCTATTTTTGGAAAGTGCTTTGGGGTTTGTTGGGAACAAAATTGTGTTTTTCCACCACATGTCAAACTCAAATGGATGGACAAATAGAGGTAGCAAAATAGAACTTTAGGAACCTTGTTAAGGACCATAATCAAAAAGAATTTGAAATCTTGGGAAGAATGTTTACCTTTCATTGAATTTGCTTATAATAGATGTGTGCATTCTTTTACTCACTATTCTCCCTTTGAATTGGTTTATGGAACTAATCCTTTGACACCTCTAGATTTGTCTCCTTTGCCCTTGAACGAAGTTCATAGTTTAGATGGAAAAAGGAAGGCTGAAATGATTAAGAAGTTGCATGCAAAGGCAAGGAGAACATCCAAATGCAAATTCAAAGATATGCCAATCAACACAACGAAGGAAGGAAGGAGATGAAATTCAATGTTGGTGATTGGTTATCGATTCACTTAAGAAAGGAAAGATTTCCTCCATTTCGAAAGAGTAAGCTTGAACCGAGAGGTGATGGACCATTTCAAGTCATAGAAAAGATCAATTATAATGCCTACAAAGTGGATCTCCAAGGTAAGTATAATGTGAGTTCAACATTTAATGTTAGTGATCTTTCTCCTTATGATGTAGATGAAGCCGACTCAAGGAAGAATCCTTTTGAGGTGAGGGGTAATGATGGTGATCCAACGCCTATGATATCAGCCGGTCCCATCGCAAGAGCTAGGGCATCCAAGTTGAGGAAAGCATTGATCACATATGTGCAAAGAAGAGAAGAAATGCTAGACTTTTCAACAATCTTTGAAGAACAACCTCCAAAGGCTGATGAACCAACGAAGGAACTCAACTTGTGGGTTATAGAGGACATCAAGGAGGATTGAACAATCAAGGAAACAAGCCCTTGGAAGCATTAGAAGTCAAGCTGGACAGCCTTGGACAGAAGTGGCAAAATGGCCAGAAAATTCTAGCCGAGATCCTATGTTTTCTACAGCCTTGGCAATGTTGACTTTAGTTGGACTTTCTGAAGGGAATCGGATCCCGAATCCACTAGGAAACGGATCCGAAGTCCCAGGATTTTTAAAAAATTTTTTTCTCACATAAGGAGTTAGAGAACGATATCTGGATTGACGAATTTCGCGGAGATCTTGTCCTGCGGAATGGATCTGGACTTCTTGATCTACTATGCAAAAGATCTTCTAATCTATTC
>JAOXNR010005535.1:0-35430 GCA_028571225.1 Parsonsia alboflavescens
TTAAATAATTCTATTTGTAATATTTAGTCTCCAAACAATTTTCAACTATCAAGGTAGGCCCTAATGTTTTTATTTTACTATTTAATTTTCAGTTCACGTCCCTAGAGTTTTGTTTTCATATTTTAGGTCCTCAAATTATTTTTAATTCATACAATACGTCCTTTTAAAGAAATTTATTTTAGAGATTTATGTTTTTAATATTATGAGAAATGTAATATTTGTTTTATCTCTCAATTTTATGGAATGCATTTGATTTTTATAATAGTCATCAATTTATCTTTCTCATTAATGTAATTAACTATAGGACTTTTGTCTCAGTAGATCTAAACCCTAAATTTAAAAATGTCGTTAATAAGACTTTTATATTTGTTGGAATTTCGGGTACAAACTTATGGTCCTAAATTGACTAGATGTGAAAGGAGAATCGACAAGAGTTAACTACAACTATCTCTACGACTGTGGACTTCTACTATAGTAGCACCGTTGCTCATGCGTTCCAAGCTCAAAAGTGAATACACATGCTAGAGGAAGGGAGAGAGAAAGAAAAATTATTTCTAAATATGAGATGTATTTTGTCTAAGTCGTTTTTTTTTTTAATAGGTGTATGGGCCAGTTTTCACGCACCTCGACATTCTGCTTATCTAAGAGGGTGTTGGTCAGATTCGAACTCGAGATCTATGGTATGCGTGCTTGTCATTCCACCCATTGGAGTGTCCTCAAAGGAACTATTTTTGTCTACATTTTGCTTTACCTTGAGAGGCGGAGATTATTATTGAGATAAATAAACTATCTCCAGTAACCCTAATTCCTAATAGATAGGAATTAATTAATTGGAATCCAATTACGACTCCTAGTCAAACATGGATGTCATATAATATTTGAGTTGGGTCACTAATCTGCTCAAATACTAATAATATTAAAACTCTATTTATTTTTAAAAATAAGACATTTAATTTTGAAAATTTAAAATGGAAATTAAGGCATTCAACTTCAGATGGGGAAGATAGCAATACTTATTGTATCATCACATCAAATAACCTCAAACAAGCTATGTTCAAGAATCAAGATCTACTTTATTATAGAAAAGGGAGCAAATTCCCAGCTATGAACATTTATCAAGGAGCAGCATTAATAATCAAGCCAACATAAGAACATGTAGAGTTTGGGTAGCAAATTTTCTAAATCAAGAAGAATCTGGCTAGCTATATATAAGATTTTCGTCCTTGTTGTGCTCCCTCTTCTATCCCTAGGGTTCCATTTCATTACCAATTCTGAGGCATTTCGGCGGACAACATCGACATGGACGACCAGATTCAGTGATAGGTCCGTGAGAACCATGACGATCAGCTGCAGAGACAAACAAAAATATTTTCAGAGCTTTACAGAAGAATATTAAGTTTAAGTATTGTGCATGTACTCGCACGGTAATAAGACTCTTGCCGGCAACGCTGGAGAGATATGCTGGGCTGAAAACATGAAGAGAAATAAGAGAAGAATGAGAACTCCCTTATCGGACATGATGACGTTCTCGTTGGAGCCTTAATGAGTTGAAGAAGAATGTATAGGTATTTATATTAGGATCCGACCAGATCAAGTCTCATGTTTTGCCAAAAAAAGTCAGACGGAGTCAAAAAAGGAAGCCCAGGAAGAACAGAATATAACAATAAGTAACAAGAACAGAAAGGCAAATATTTTTCATGGTTTTATTTCATGGTTTTACATGTAAGATTGAAACTGGAAGTTCCCTTTTCTTGAATTTTTTTTTAAGTGCATTTATTGCGGAATCTTGTATAAAGGTTGTGGCCATGTAAGAACAAGTGGACAACACATGATTTGACTCTTCGTTGACCTCTAATGGCAGCAGTTAGAATCGCTATGGAATCGTGCCTAACTAGAGAACCCAAAGTCGTTGGATTTTTTTTTCTAGTGCTTTCAAAATTGGACCACGTTCTCGAATTAGTATATTACGAGCCAGGGGGAATTATTGGGTTCGTTGGATTTTTTTTTTTTAATAGTTTCTCCCTCTATTTGGAATTGGATATCTTATTTTAATTTATATGCATTTAAAGAATATAGTTTAATTTAATTCATTTTTAAGTAAAAATGTCAAATTTTTAGTAAAATTTTATCTAATTTAAGAAATGAGACATTTAATTTTGGAAGGAAGGAGTATTTAGTATAAATAAACACTTGTCATGACAAAATTATGTATAAAATTTTTAAAACAATTATGTCAAAACGAGAAGGCCTGGTATGTCAAAATTCTTCTTCTTCTATTTCTCTTCATAATTCCAGCTCAGTATATCCCTAGGGTCTTAATTATATTTGGTCCATACCAAAGTTTTTAATTAAACTCATTCTTTTTATAATATTCCTGTGAACTCGGTAATATGTTTTTCTCTCTTGGTAAGTGCAGTTCACGGTGATCCTCATGGACCTTCCACTCAAATTGATCCTCTATGTTCACTCTGTACTGTCATTTAAATGTACTATTTCTATTTTAAGTTCACAAAAAATGATTGTCTCAATTCTAAAAATAAATAAATTTTCAATATAAATTCCCAAACAACCTCCTTAATTTAAGGATTTACATTCACTGTCCCAAAACTACAACTACTAATTCGATTAATGAGAAAGATAAAATAGTAAAATTATAAAAGTCAAATGCACTCCTTAATTTTTGATTAAGTTAAAATTAAGCATTAATTCAATTCCAGATGGAGGGCAATCAGACCCAGACAAGACTCTGGCTAAATCAATTTTTGGGAAGCTTTGGATCTGAGCAGTGGTGGCCAGAAAAGGGATAGGAAATATTGAAATTTCAAATACGCCCTCTCTAATGGCCAAGAAACACACAAAAAATATGTTTTTTGTAGATTGGTCTAAATTGTAGTTAAAGAAACCATGGCCAAGAAAGGGACAGGAATATGTTTTTTGAATAAAGAAATACACACTAAACCTATCTAACGGAAAGAAACAATCACCTCATGAAACACTTGATGAGCCCAACTATTAATATGCTGATTACTTATTCCCAAGTCTATCAGCTATCTCAAAGTATTTTGTTCCGTAAGACATTTAGTTATATATTGTTGGAGTTATATGAACAACATGCTTCAAAAGATCTCTTTAGAATTGCTGAGTTAATGGAAGAAATTTACAATATGAAACAAGACAACTTGTCTGTAGTAGATTTTTATACGAACCTGAGAATACTTTGGGAAGAATTGATTGAATTGAGATCTCTTCCTACATGCAAATGTGATCCACACTACTGTTGTGGTTTGCTGAGATAGCTACATAATAATCTTCAGTTTGATCAGGTTATGAAATTCATTAAAGGTTTAAATGAAGGTTATTCTAATATGACGAATCAAGTGCTTTGTATGGTACCTTTTCCAAGTTTATCTACAGCGTACATACATAGGAAGCTTCTTCTTCTAATTAGTAGAATTGTAGAAGAAAGAGCCTCTCTCTCGCAAACCCTAACTTCGGCAGCACGGAAGATGGCGGCTGCTGCCCTGCCACCCAACCCCACCCCACCGACGGCCACGCCTCCATGGGAAAAAGGATCATTCTCTTCTCTCTTCAATGGACAAAATAGCGACAACGACAAACCTCCAGCCGTCCCATTGAAACTGCCGCAACTCTTCAAGGGTGAGCCGACTTTCTTCTTCTCCAAGGAGGAAGTCAACGGCCTCTCAGCACCATTCAAATTATCACTGATTGAGAAGTTCTCATACGGAAAACCATCACTCGACACCGTTCGGAAATCATTTCAAACTATTGGGCTCAAGGGAGAAAGTACCATCGGCTTAATGGAGGCAAGGCACATATTGATTCGGGTTTCTCATAAGGACAACTTCTGCCGTCTGTTGCTGAAAGGCGTATGGATGCTTAATAGCATCCCGATGAGGGTGCTTAAATGGACACCACTATTCCATGTAAAGGAGGAACCATCCACAATTCTGGCATGGATATCCTTCCCCAACTTTCCCATTCATTTCTTCAGGAAGGAGATTCTGCATTTGTTCGCTTTAGTCATTGGAAAACCTTTAAAGATTGATGTTCCCACAACAAATATGTCGAGACTGAGCGTAGCCAGAGTGTGCGTTGAACTTGAACTATTGCACACATTACCAACCAGACTTTGGATAAATCAGGAGGACTCGGGGTTTTGGCAACCAATGACATATGAACAGACGCTGCGTTATTGTTCTTTCTGCTAAAAATTTGGCCACTCTCAAGAATCTTTTAATGTGAAAAATCTGAGCTTGAAGGAGAAGAAGGCACCAGCTGCCTCGGCAGCACCACGGGCAATTCCACAAAACCCAAAAATGAAGAATTTGCAGGTCTGGAAGATTAAAGAAACTAATACTGTATATCCAATTCTATTGCAATCCATGCAACAGAAGAAGACCCCAGTCGAACCTAAGGAAGCAAAGGGAATTCAGGTGCAACAAGTCAACTCAAGTTCAAGGAATTCAGCTCGGGAAATCAGTGCACCAGTGGAAAATCCAATGGAAACACAACCATCTCTCGGTGGTGGTATTTTGGATTCGGTAACAAAAATCCAGCAGCGGGCAGTGAACAAATCGAACAGTAGACTGAAGCAGAACACGAGTAGATTATAGAGGTACAGGTAGGTCCGAACGTCCCAGTAGTCACCATGAATTCTGCACAAATAAGAGACGCTCACTCTAGCACATCGGGGGATTCTACCTCGGACCAAGAAGCGGTAAATCCAGTCCACGGATACCAACAAGAGGAATTTCCAGAGATTAGTGATGTACAATCATCTCCGCCCAATGCTATCATTAAAAAGAAAGACATTCCTCCTTCAAATATGGTCACTCGACAACAATCTCGACGTACTCATCCTCTAATCAATCGATATGAAGAACCCCTTAATCCGGAATATAAGAGGAATAGGTAACTCAACTTCTTTGGAAAAATTGAAATCTCATATCTTGTATTATAAGCCTCGAATAATTGCTTTTTGGGAACCTACGGTCAATTCTTCTAGGATCGCTTCGTACGCATATAAACTTAAGTTGCCTCATTATTACTCTAATGTGAATGGTGTTCTGATTTGATGGTCTCTGTGGTGGGGGACACGAACCAAATGTTGTCTTGTAATGTTGAAAGGTATATGGGTTTGGATCGAGATTGCATCATGTCTTTTGTTTATGCTGCTTGTGACTATATTACTTTTTGATTATTGTGGATTGAGATGGCAGAGGTGTCAACAATAGCTTCAGGGCCGTGGCTGGTGGGGGGAGATTTTAATGTGGTTCGAAAGTTGGAAGAAAGCTTAGGCTCCTCCCCAGCATTAAGACCAATCATGGAGTTTAATCATAACTTGGAGCATTGAGGTTTATTGGATTTACCATATGTGGGCAGCAGCTACATGTGATATCGACCCACTTTTCTTCCCCTCTAGCTAAGATTGGATAGAGTTTTGGTGAACGAGAGCTGGTAGAACACGTTTTATAGCATGACATTGGAACATTTACCACGCATTCCTTCTGACCACTGCCCGCTTCTCATTTCCATGAAGGTGGCTGAAGCATTAGGACGGCAAAACTTTAGCTTCCAGTGCATGTGGCTTAGACATAAGGATTTCTGAGAGGTGGTAGAGTCTTCTTGGCAACAGCACATGGATGGAGATGGCATGCAACGGTTGGCTAGAAAGTTGGGCAGATTGAAAGGAAAACTCAGAGAATGAAACAAACAAATTTTCGGTAATGTAATAACTAATGTGCAACGAGTGGAGAGCTTGGTTACCACATTGGAAAATGTATACATGGCAGAAGCGGCAGCAGAAAACCACGAGCAGCTTAATAGGGTGCGACCTGACTTGATTTTTCACTTGAAGAATCAAGAGGTATTTTGGAGACAAAAATCTAGAATAAACCAGGAAGGCGAATTGAACACATCATATTTTTTGACCTTTTGGCATTCCAGGAAGCCTATACTTCATATTCACAAAATCAAAGATAGGGAGGGGAATTGGCTAACGAGAAGTAAGGAAATAGAGCAGGAGGCGGTGCAATTCTTCTCTTGGTTGTTGACAGAAGAAGCTGGTTACCAGCAAGACCCACAGAAATTCACAGCTGCAATTCCGAAGGAAATCAATCAGGAGTTGAATAAGGGGCTCATTGCTCTACCAAATTTGGAGGAGGTTCAGACAGCTGTTTTTAGCTTGGATGGTGACAGCGCAGCTGGGGTAGACTCTTTCCGGGGGAGTTTTTCACAGCTTTTTGGGAGCTCATTAAAATAGATATGTTGCAGGCTATTTGGGATTTCTGGTTAGGGGTACGTATGCCGCAACAGTTCACAGCAACTCAGATTGTTCTCATTCCAGAGATAAATAATCCGTCACCTTTTGCTAACTTCCAAACAATTAGCCTTTGTAACTTTTCATCCAAAGTAATTGGGAAGGTAATTTCTCTACGCCTTGCTAACCTATTTTCCAATTTGATTTGTCTGAATCAAAGGGGTTTTGTGAAGGGCAAGAACATCTCGAATAGTATTCTGTTAGCATCTGAATTAATTCATTCATTGAATAGAAAGTGTATTGGGGGAAATATGATATTGAAGCTTGACATGTTGAAAGCTTTTGATAGAGTGAAGTGATCCTCTCTTTTGGAGGTGTCAGGGAAATTTGGATTTAGACGTCACTTTTTGAATCTCATATTCAACTGCTTGGCGTTTAATAAGTTCTCTGTCACTGTGAATGGGAAGTTATGTGGTTTCTTTCCCTCAACCAGAGGTGTTTGTCAAGGGGATCCTTTATCTCCTACTTTATTCATATTGGCTGCGGAAGTGCTTTCTCAGGGTTTGCATAGGCTTTTGTATAATGGTGAACTAGGAGATTTTATCACTGAAAGCATTAGTCTTCTTGTTTCTCACTTCAGTTTTGTAGATGATATCATTATCTTTACAAGGGGACTAAAGCGGGAACTCCAGACACTGGTAATCATTTTTCATAAGAGCTCTATATACCTCTCTTCACAAATTTCAGATCAGCGGTGAGCGCTTCTGAAGGGGATTACTGGATGCTTTATTCAATAGTTGCCGATGATTTATTTGGGCTATCCAATGTTTCCAGGCAGAGCGAAGATCTCATAATACTAGCCTCTTATTGGTAAGATCAAAGCTCGCATCAATGGTTGGCAGAGGACATTTCTTTCTCCCAGGGGAAGGCTGATCTTGATCAAGCATGTTCTTTTAGTAATGGCGGTCTATTTGTTGGTTGTTACAAACCCTCCTCAGCAAGTCATTCTGGAAATAGAATGGCAATTTGGCTACTTCTTCTAGGGCCACTAGGAGTTTGGCAAAAACAGACATTGGTGCACTTGGACCTCCATTACTCAGAATTATGATAAAGGAGGACTGGCAGTTCATTCTCTCAATCGGGCAATCATGGCTTATGGCTTCAAGCTATGGTGGTAATTTTGGTCTTTTAACCCTCTATGGGTTCGATATTTGAAGATGAAATATGGATTTTAGCCGGGAGAGGATCTGGTCAAGGAAGGCTTGCGGGTGTCAAGACGCATGCTGCAAGCTTGGTCCTGGGCAAAGCCACTTATTGTGCTGGAGGATGACAATGTTTATAAGTAGCATTTGTCTTCAAATGGGAGGTTTAACATCTCGGATTGCATCTCGGCTTTAGAGGAGGAAGAGTTGATTGATGACACTACAGAGAACTTCTTCCACTCGAAGATACCACTATCATGCTCCATCTTTATGTGGAAGTTGGGCAATAAGTACTTAGCAACAGGTGATACTGTGAGGAGTCTGGAGAAACGATAGTGCATCTCTTTGGAGGCTGTATGATTTCTATGGTTGTTCGGTCTCACTATTGCTGAGCTTTTGGATTGGCCAAAAGATCAATAGCATTGGAAGATAGGCTACAATATTGGGGAAATTAGTCACGGAGGTTGGGCGTATCATCGAAACTCATTCTGTCACTTATTTGTCATGAAATTTGGGTGGCTTGGTGTGCCTCATTTTATTCAGATGAAATCAGCAACAGTAGGAAGATCATGAACAAAATTAATTGGCAGCTATATCACATCAACAAGGCATCTAAGTTGCCTATCTTAGATAGTCTATTTCATAGAATTCTTCCTTAGCTATGTTTGAAGGTGATTTTCACCACTCCACTACTTTGTAATGCTTTCATGCCCCTTTTCCTATTTCTCTAATAAACAATTTCAAGATAAAAAAAAAAAAATCTTATCTACTGTCCATAATATGCCAATTAACACTGAAAAACAACTTGGAAATGATGAAGTGCAAGTGTTTAGTTGCAGGTCTATTGGTTTTGGTGATAACAAATTTGGTTTGGTTAATACCAGAAGGTTTGGAAATCAGAAAAAATGGCACTATACATTCTGTGGTTGAGATGGTCATTCAATTGAGAGGTGTTATCAATAACATGGTTTTCCTACCAATTTTAAGACTAAGAATAATGTGATTGGGATAAATTTGATGAATGGCTGTGATGAAGAAGGAGATGTGAATGAATAGATTGGTTTTAATACTCTTAGTACTAAACAAAATGAAGGAACTGCTATAGGAGAGTATAAAATTTACAGCTGAACAATATCAGAGATTGATTCAATTATTGATCTCTCATTATAAACAATCCAAGTTTGATGTTGGTTCTTCTGCAAGTGCTAACTCTTTATCTGTTAGCAATGTGAATGCTGTGATTGCAAGTGGTATTCATGAGCCTCATAGCCAAATTTCTTCAAGTGGTGGTAAGCATTTGTGTTTATTTCTAAGAACTTGGATTGTTGATTCGGTGCTACTGATCATGTGTGTGGTAATATGTCATTTTTTGCTTCTTTAACTCCTATTTCAAATGTCTCTATTCAGTTGCCAAATGGTTCCAAAACCTCTGTTACATATAAAGGAACTGTTTGTTTAAATCCTTCTCTTGTTTTGAATGTTGATTACTTTGTACCTGATTTTCGTTTTAATCTTGTGTCTTTGAGTAGATTACTTCAAGCTATGAAATGCTTTGTAACCTTTGTGAATGAAGGTTGTCTTATTCAGAATTTGTTCAATATGAAGATGATTGGATCAGAATTTGTAACCTTTATATTCTACTTCTACTGTTTGTGCTACTAGTTTTATCATTAGCTCTTTTCTTGCTGTTCTCCCTTATCAACTACTAGCTTTTCCTCCTAATAATTTTGTGGCTCTATAGACTTGGACATTTTCCAACACAAACTTTGAAGTTTTTAAGTACTAATCATAGATTGATATCTATACCGACTAATAGTTGCTATCCTGTTTGTCCATTAGCCAAGCAGAGAAAATTACCTTTCTCTTTAAGTACTTCACACTCTATTAATTCTTTTGATTTAATACACGTTGATAATGGGGTCCTTTTAAAGTTTCTTCTATTTATGGACACAAGTATTTCCTTACCGTTGTTGATGATTCTACTAGATTTACATGGATATTCTTGATGAAATGAAAATCTGAAGCTAGACAATTTCTTAAAGACTCTTGTGTTTATGTACAAAATCACTTCTCCATTTCTATTAAAACCATTCATAGTGATGATGGATCTGAATTCAATACGCCTTCTTTCTATGCTCAATATGACATTAAACATCAAACTTCTTGTGTTTATACTTCACAGCAAAATGGCATAGTTGAAAGAAAGCATCAACACATTCTTAATGTTGGTAGGTCCTTATTCTTCCAGTCTCATCTACCTTTATCTGATTGGACCCATGCTATTACACAAGTAGTAGACATCATCAATTGTCTTCCAATTCTAGTTTTACATTCTGTTTCTCCTTACTTCAAACTTCACAAATGTTCCCCTAACTACTCTAATTTTCGAGTTTTTGGTTGCTTAGTTTACAACAGTAAACTTAATGCTCACAAACATAAATTTCTCCTAGATTTATGCTTGTGTCTCTTTGGGTATTCCTGATCGTGCTAAAGGGGTTTCTTCTTTTAAACCTTCATTCTATACAAATATTCAAAACAAGAAGTTGTGTGTTTCATGAAACCATGTCTCCCTTCTTGAACTTAGAGAGTTTTCTACCTAATTTCTCTCCTTTACCTCTTTCTTCTCCTTCATACTCTGCATATGATGATTCTTTACCTCTTGCATATCCTGATCTCTTTATACATTCTTATCTTTTTATATGTTTTGAACAATCTCTCCATTCTTCTCCAACTCATATTCCTTCTTCATCTCCTTTACCTTACTTTCCCACTCTTAGGAAGTCTACTAGACAATCTAAGCCTCCTTCTTACCTTTTAGATGATCATTGTTCTTCACTTTCTTCCAAGTCACCTCATTCTATTCAACAGGTTATTTCAAATGATGCTTTAGCACCCAATCATAAATACTTCGTTCTTAATGTTAATACATATGTCGAACCACATACTTCTCATGATTCTGTTCTAGATCCTAATTGGTGTGCTGCTATGTTAAAAGAGTTGGAGGCATTGGATTTAAATCATACTTGGGATATTGTTTCTCTACCACCTAACAAAATCTCTATTGGTTGTAAGTGGGTTTAAAAAGTAAAATTACATGTTGATGGCTCTCTTGAATGGTTCAAGGCTAGATTGGTTGCAAAGAAATATACACAGTAGGGGGTAGATTATCATGACACATTTTTTCCTATTACTAAAATGGTAATTGACACTTCAATAGGTAAAGTAGTGAGTTTGGAGATCAGGATATTTAATATTATATAGTGATGAAGGGATTAATTAGTTTTGAATTCCAGTATTCCATAATCAAATTTTCAGAAGATTTCACTGCAAATTTTTGATTTTTTTTTCTTTATTATTAATTCAAATAATTGTAAATTTTCTATTCCACTCAACGCATTCTTATCCTAATTCTCATCGTCGAGAGAACGAAACCGCACGGTAGGGAAATCAAGTACCGACAATCGATAAGCATATATAGACCTACAGCTGGCAAGCAGAAAGTGGACAAGGTCATAAAAAATATCAGCACCGCAGTATTAATCCTGTTCATCTATATTAAGGCTACCAATTTTATCCTTAAACTAATTTTAACTTTTAATATTAATCTTTATTTTTTTTTTCCTAGGTCTTCAAACTTTTTTTTTTATTAGGATAAGTCTTTAATTTAGCTGTTTTACTTGGTTATTTTTCAGTCAAAGGACTTATATTACAACTCAAACAATGTTTAGGGTCTAAATTATTTAAAAAATATTAAGAACCTTCATTACAGTTTGAAAATAATTTCGGGATGAAATTCACTAATTATGAAAAAGCAACCTATCGAGTTGAACAAAAATAGATAAATTTTAAAAGAAACTTCTCTCAAATGCCCAATTATGAAAAGATCTCTTTAAATAATGACTGCAATCTTATATTGCACCATTTGTGTTACACTTTCTGCTATATTAATTAAAAAAAATGATAAGTGTGTGCTTGATCTTTAAAAAATATATACCTTAAAAATTTTAAAAGAAACTTCTCTCAAATGCCCAATTATGAAAAGATCTCTTTAAATAATGACTGCAATCTTATATTGCACCATTTGTGTTACACTTTCTGCTATATTAATTAAAAAAAATGATAAGTGTGTGCTTGATCTTTAAAAAATATATACCTTAAAAATATATATCAATTTTTTATCGGTATAACACAAATATGTAATAAAAAATCTAAATGAAACAAATTTTAGTTGCTGGATTCATAAATGGAAATGTACATTATAACCTTCAAAACAAAATTTTTTCCGTTTCAATTAGCAACAGACAAACTTAGCTATACGTTATGAAACGAAATTATTTAGTTTCTAATTTTTTTTTTCTAAAAGTTTTAAAACTATTCTTTTTAAAATGATATTTTTCTTGTAGTATTTCCAAGAAGAAAATTTATATATATATATAGTTTCTAACGATTTTTTTTAAAACTGAGTTTTTCCAATGGTTGTCATATCAGCTGATCTTGGGCTGATTGGAAATGCTGGAAATTAAGCTACCATGAATTATAAGCATACGTAGACCCGGGAAGCAGAAGATGGACAAGTTACAAGTCGCTATAGATAAAAGTGACATGACAACATGCAATAATATTCGTGCTCGTTTCTTGATCATCATCTATTATTAACCCGTGGATGGTTTAACCCATTTCGGGTTAGTTTAACCCCAGTTAGAGAGGTATTCTCTGCCATAAATATGGACTGAAATCTCGATATATTAATTGCGCTACTCAGATAATACATTTCTATATGCTCTTGGACTCAATTCTGATCTCGAACGTCATGTCCACCAAGGGAATGCTCATTCTTCTTCTATTTCTCTTCACAATTTCAGCTCAGTATATCCCTCCAGTGTTATCAGCAAGACTCCTATTGCAGGGTCAGTTCAACACATTTAAAATCAGTAATTAATTACCAGCTTTGAATTCATTCGATCCTGTGTAAACTATATATAAATATGCCTTAATTTCTCTTCTGTGTTGCAGATGATCCACCTGGCACTCAGCAGTATTGTTATGAGCCGCCTTGCCCTCAGCCGTATTGTAGTCGCCCGCCTTGCTAACTGTGGTAACGAAGAACCCTACCCGGAGAGACAACAAGAGGGAGCAGATCAGAGACGATATTGCTCCCCAGATGTTCTTATGTATAATTAAATGCTTCTTTTGACATTTATATATAAATATATATATATATATACATATATATAAATATAAATATATATATTTGTATATATATATATGTATATATATATATATGTATATATATACATATATAAAGAGAATGAGTTTCCAAATTATCCCTAGCAATGAAATCAGCCTAAATGATACCTTCTATTGACAAATTGTAGCAAGACTACTCTCCTATTGTATTTGTTGTAATGATACCTTAATTTATATACCAATAATGTGCAATATATTAATATGGTTCATTAATGGCTATCGTTAATAGTACCGGATGCCTTTATGTTTCTTTTTTTTATATGTTCATTCAAGCTTTTGCACATGAATTAAAAAGGAAAATGAATGGGTATAATTTTTTAGCAATTAACCAAAATACTCTTCCAATCATTCTCCCTTTTTATCTCCTAATCTATTAATTTATTGAGGGTATGATAGGAAAATGGTTATTAAATGTTCTCTAGAAAGTTGAAATGACCACTTATTTTTTAACAATTTTTTCCTAAATGTATAGCTAAAATCACTCTATAATTCAAGTATTTATTTCATAAAAGTATAAAAACAACATAAAATGTTAAATTATATAACCTTTTATTTAATCAAACCATTTATATGTTTTAAATTCATTCAAATATTGATGACAATAAACTACACACAAGTTTTTTTATTAAATAAATTTAGTTTAGATATTTAAAATTTTAAAAAAGATTTTCATATTATATACCAGTATGAGTGTGAGACATATTTAATTATCAACTCAATTATTTTTCATGTTTAATTTATATTTATATATTTATTAATTAAAAATAATTTTTTTAACTGTATATTATTATGTTTCTTTATATATAAATTATTAAATTTCGTATTTCATAAATTAAAATAATTATAAAATAAAAAACTGGAAATCATATATGGTATTTATTTTTGAATTCATTAGAAGACAAATGTTTAAAAGAGAAATTAAATTAAAATACTAATGTATAAACATAACAAATGACTATAATTGTCTAGAATTGCGTTGGCTATCATAACAAATTACTATAATTGTCTAGAATTGCGTTGCCTATTCATCTAAGTAAGATATTAAGTTGTAACCATTCAACCTATTATAGGGAGAACTGTATTTCAGAACGGACAGAACTGGGCAGGTGAACCAGTCATCAAACCGGTTTGAATGGAGGTAATGGATCAGTTATCTCAAAAACTATTCTCTAGATGCAAAATTGGAATGGATCGATCGGTTTGACCAATGAACCGGTAAATCCACCTTTCTGATACTGAACCGATCGATTTTTCAAAAAACATAAATTGGAGTCAAATTAATAAAATTCCAATAAAAATTTTTTTTAATATATTTTAATATTATATCCTTCTTCAATCAGATTATAAATGTATTCATTTATTTATTTAGCGAACTTTGTATTGGATACCAATAGTATGCGGCATTGTGACAAATAAAAACTCTCTACCACATCTTGCAAAGGGCATTTGCTATTGTAAACTCAGTCCCAGAAGAATTAGCTGATGAAACTCTTCGCCAAATCAAAGTCTCTGGCATCTCATGGGAAAACATTGCATTCGGTCAGATCTGGTCTATCATGCAAGAGTCCTTGGACAAGCTTTGTGTCCAAACCCGGTTTTGGCAAAAATTCCAATCTCATGCATCTAAGCTCGGCCTAGCCTACAGTGATAAACATTTGTCCATCATATGCAAAGACCAAGAAAAATGCCATTGCCGATCTAAACCCATGTCCCAGCATAGGCCCAAAGCTTTCTCTCGCTCACGTCAATTCAAAACCCACAAGAAGCCCAAATGGAAATACCTGCACAGAAAATCCTCTCCATTTGGATCCTCGGCTACTGTTTCAATTGTGGACAACCCAGCCATTTTGCTTGACAATGTCCAAAGAAAAAACGAAAGGCCAAGTTACAAGCCCAACTATCTGGCCACTTGGCACCAGGCGATTTTGACCAACTTGAGACTCTTTTCTTTCTGGATGACCAGCCCACTACATCAGCTATACTGGCCATTGCCCATTACCCAAGCCAAGACCCATATGGATTCGAGTCCGACTCCTCTGATAACGAGTACGACTACTTACCCATACAGGCATTTTCCAATCCAGCCCAATTACAGTCCATTACCACTCGTCCATATCCCCTTACTGTTCTCACCATTCTACCCACACTTCACTATCCGCCTATTTCGGTCCTAGCCCTCATTGACACTGGAGCCATCAGCTCCATTCTCAACCCAGACATTTTACCCAATGAATACTGGGAACCTACACAGCAGATCTTTCGGGCAGCCAATGGGGAAGATTTTCTAATTGACCGAATAAGCAAGCCCATCCATGTCCAATTATTCCCTCATCTTACCATCCAACACCAGTTTTATGGTTCCCATCTCCCTGGTAAAGACATGGTCCTCGGTTTTGACATCATCCATACAATCCCCAACCTATCCTTCACCGCACAAGGCCTACATCACCATGGACAGATATCCCCCTGGACATCGATAACAAATAACTTTTTCACTGTTGATGATCAACTGGCACATCTTAAAAATCTTTTTATTTCCATTTCTTGTGCTTTATCACGCACTGAGTTTTTACAAAAATGTTCCCATCCCCTTTGGAAAAATCCAACCTTTTTTTGTAAAACTCCCCTTTTCCGAGACACCTGCACTTATTCCACACAGAGCTTCTCACTCTGGTATGTCTCCGGACCACTACCAGTTAGCTACTAAAGAATTGCAGGACTTACTCCAGGAGCAACTGATCGAACCAACTTCTTCTGATTGGGCCTCACAGGCCTTTTATGTCAACAAACGGGCTGAACAAAAGAGAGGCAAACTCCGTTTGGTAATTAATTACCAAGAACTGAACAAGTGCATCCTGTCCAACCGTTTTCCTCTACCCAGACACCCAGTCCTATTCCATTGAATAGATACAAGACAGCTTTCTGTATCCCAAACCACCATTACCAATGGATCGTCATGCCCTTTGGGCTCAAGGTTGCCCCATCACTATTCCAAAAGGCCATGACCACCATTTTCCAACCCTTATTCCCCAACTGTCTTGTCTACATTGATGATATCCTCCTATTCTCCAACACCATGGATGATCATATACATCTCCTTCGCCGGTTCCATGAAATCATCTAACAGTATGGCATCATGCTCTCAGAACCCAAAATGCAACTTGGCCTGACTGAGATTGACTTCCTAGGCATGCATATTGCTAAGGGTTCATTTTCACCCCAACCCCACATTGCCACCTCTTTAGCTGAGTTCCCAGACAAAATCACAGATAAACATATGTTACAACAGTTCTTGGGCATCCTCAACTATATCTGTGACTTCATTCCTAATATTTCTCAATACAGGTCCTTACTCAGCAAAAGATTGCGGAAAAACCCTCCTGAATGGACTACACTACATACCACAGCCATCAAAGCATTAAAAGAAATCGCTGCTAAGGTTCC
Source organism: Parsonsia alboflavescens (assembly GCA_028571225.1). Taxonomy (NCBI): domain Eukaryota; kingdom Viridiplantae; phylum Streptophyta; class Magnoliopsida; order Gentianales; family Apocynaceae; genus Parsonsia; species Parsonsia alboflavescens. The sequence continues at coordinate 16,174 of JAOXNR010005535.1, forward strand.
CCCTTTATCGATTCCTTCAAATGGTACCCGAGTACTTCAAACAGATGCCTCGGACCACCATTGGGGAGCCGTCCTTTTAGAACAACAGGCTGATGGATCAAGAAGGGTTTGTGGCTATGCCAGTGGAGAGTTTAAACTTGCAGAACAGCACTACCATTCGACATTCAAGGAGATCCTTGTAGTCAAAAGAGGAATTGAAAAGTTCGAATTCTATCTCATTAATCACACATTTCAGATCGAACTTGATATGTCCTCATTTCCCAGGATGCTGCAGTTTAAACAAAAAATTATTCCTCAAGGCCAACTATTAAGATGGCAACAATGGCTCTCTAGGTATTCTTTTGAGGTCAAGCACATAAAAGGCAAAGACAATATTCTAGCAGATTTTTTAAGCCGACCTACTGAAAGAAGAACCCTAGATATGCCGCGGACAATTCCCTGTATTGCACCTTCGGACCTTTCTCATCTTCCACATGAAGTCAGGGAAACAATTCTGGATCTAGTCCTACCACTAAGAAGCAGGCTGAATTATAAAATATTTCATAAGCTTATCCTGCAACAACATGGTTCTGGAATTTTTCAGGGTCTAACAAACAATCTGGAAAAACCCTATCTGACGATCTTTCAGGTCCGGAATCCATGGAACCTACCTAAGCTGGCATTATGCTACTTCTGGTACCTACTGGAGGCCCATGCCATTGCTTTCAGTTTCGATGCAACTACACTCCAGTCCTACATTTGGGCCTGTGATAATGCAAACAACCTGTTACCACAACATCTATACTGGTTCAAAGTTCTCACATGGTTCTTTACCCCTGCAGGATGGTTCCGATTCTTGTCACCTAACTGTGGTAAATACATTATCATCAGCCTGCACCGCCCAGTCATCAGTTTATGCCCCAGAAGAGAAACCACCCTCTACCATTTTTCCATGGAGGAAAACCTTGGCTGGTGGGCCTTCAATCTCTCCAATATAGCTGTTCAGAGGCAACACCCACAGTTTCGGCACAACATCCTATACCAGATGTGTATCAAGAACCATGAAGACCCACGAACTATTGTCATCCTTGAAGTTCCTAACTTCCCTGCCAGCTGGCCAGACCATCCATACTATCCAGATCTTCGACAATATCTGGACATGCAGGACCACCTCCACTACACCGACCATGAAGGACGATCACTTAAACATTCTTTTAACCTACCTTCCTTCTCTAGACATTCTGATTTCATTCTGACGAGTTTTCGTTCAATTCTTTGGTCGCAGACTCAATTTCGGATCTCCATTACCATGAATGTTGATGGTTCGTGCAAGGGACATCCAAGCAACATAGCATGCGGAGGGGTCTTGAGGTCAGGGACCGGCTTTTTCAGGGGTGTTCTCATCCAATTTCTGGGATATGGCACAAGCATCAAAGCTGAATTATGTGAATTAGAGATGGGATTGCTTCATTGTTTAAGGAATAATTGTCACAGAGTCATTATTGAGATGGATATTAAGCTAGTTGTGGACATCTTCACTAATTTGACATATAGCAAACGGATCAAAGGGCAGCTTAATGAGGGGGAATTGTCTTTGGTTCACACCTTTCGGGAGGAAAATCAAGCTGCAAATTCTTTGGCTAATTATTCTATTCATTCATAAGAAAATCATGAATTTGATAGTTTTGTTAATCTTCCTATTTTTGTAAGGGAACTTTGTAATCTTGATAGATTTCAAATTTCCTATTTTCAAGTCTCTTAATTTCTTTACATTACTATAGTGAATTTGTTTTCATCTTCTTGTTGAAGGGATTTCATTCGTTGTTGAAAATATTTCTTTTGTTCAATAAACCGGTAGGGGTCTTTCCCTCACCCCCCACCTTCTTGGTGGTTTTCCATAAAATAAAAAAAAGAAAAAAAGGGTTATTTTATGTGTCACATGTGGATTGAGCCATTAGTGAGATAATTAACGGCTCATATGGTATGGAGATTGATCCGCTGGAAAAGAAATGGTGCATGCGTATGCCATGTAGGAGACACAGGATATGTATATGAGTTGAAGTGACATTTAATTGGTTGGAAAATTCTATTATGGACTTGATCCATTAGACGTTGTCACTTACATTGAGCCGCATCACATATTTATTCCCACAAAGTATTAATACTTTGTGATAAAAAAAATAATATTTATTGACTTGATATGAATCACAAGGTTCACATGTGGAGAATGGACCATGTCCATATCAAAATTTTCCTACGCATGTGTTTTTTATTAACTTTACTCAAGGACAATGGAATAATTTCTCGAAAGATAAGTTTCGTGTAACTATTTTATTTTATTTTTGTTATACTTTTATCCACTTATGTGATTTGAGATATTTCTCATTGATTGGAATTTCAAAAGTATGGCAGTGATTCCTATCTTGACAAATACCCTTGGAATTCCATAGCTGATTGGACATGAAAACAACTAATATGAAATTCCAAGACCCTAATTAGAAATTTGGACTCACATCAAATCACGTTGGCTGCATTTGGACAGCCTGTTTTCTACTTTTAAGAAGTGAGAAATGCTTAAAAACTCCTCTGGACAGCATTTTGACTCTTTCCTATTTTTTAGATTTTAAGAAAATCAACCTAAAAGAGCTCCAAGCTGTTTTCTGATTTTCATCCCATTCCAAGTCCCACCTTTGAATCTATCCTCCAGGAAGAAAAAAGAGAGCAAACCCTTTTTTTTTCGCAGACGCCTTCAATATTTTGGTTGAGTTCCAGTTCAAGTTTTTTCTCTTGACTTTCGTTACTCTTATTCTTCCACCACCATCCTTCCTACTTCCTTCGCCAACTAATTTGCTATTCCTGCAATTGATAAAGAAAGGAATGGACATTGAGGAGGGGGAAGGCAGCGGCAACGTCATCCGTATAAAAAATATAGGGTTTTGAATTGAAGTGGAAAATGTCAGGGATAGTATGGGCCCTCTGTAATATTTTATCTATTATTAGGGACTAAAGTGTCTTTACATTGTTTTAAAAAATTTTCTCAAACTTATTTGTCCAAATGAACTCTCAAGTTTCCAAATTTTAAAACATTCTGTTAAAAAGTTGATTCAAGTCTGCTTTTAAAAATTTTACAACTTATGTCTGTCCAAATGGACCCAATTATTTTCTTCAATTAAATGATGATTCATTTTAATTTTGCAAAAATTAATGAAATGGGTTTGATTCAATTCAATATTTTTAATAAAAAAAATTATATTGAAATTTCAAATTTTAATTAATTTCAAATTAAAGAAAGTACAAAATATACTGAGAAATATCATTAAGAGTTATACAGTTTGTTAAATTTTGATCGACTCCAAAAACTTAAGCTGATATAGAGGGATTGAATTTAAACCATTAATTGATTCAAAAGGGTCATACACTCTCTTTCCACATCCACACATCCACTCAACTCAGTTAAAATGATTCGCTGGGTGAACATGTGTGCCACATTTTTTATTTTTAATTAATTGGTACATATTTTGAAATTTAAATATACTTTATCGGGTGAAGAAGTGTAATTGTTCAGCTATGTTTTTTCTTTTCTTCAAATATGAAATACGTACGGAGAATAGAAAACCTCAACTACTTAATTAAAACTCTATAATAAATTAACATTATTGAAAAACCAAAGTACTCAAAATCGATATGGATCTATATCGAGACAATAAACATCTTGTTAATTAACCACATTCTTGGAATTCCACGGGAGACGGCGTAAGAGAAATCCTTTCATCTCCAGATTCGCAAATATTTAGGATAATAATTGTCTTTGAGTAGGGGAAAGTTCCTTGCGGACGAAACCCCCACCAGTCACAGAGGCTCCTTATATCAACGGGATGTAAATCGAAGGATATGCAAGAGATGGTAGAGAACAGGAGAAGAGAACTAAAACGAACGAATAGGCTGTCAGCTCGAGATATTGCCTTCGCCGAGATAGCTACTTGCTGAACCATCTCGAGACATTGCCTTTGCTGAGATTCGAACCCTCGCCAGCCGAGAGATTTCTCCTCACATCACTCCTGCTGTGTCATCTTGCTTGTGCCCCTGGGGCAGGATAATAATTGTCACCATCTGTACTCCTACCGCTTCCATTTCATGACAATCATTACGAAACGACAATTCAAGGTTATTATGAACTATTTCACGTATTATCAACAAATTATTTTTAAATGATTTTTTAAATATAAATAAAAGAAAAATATCTATTTCAATATAAAAAAAATAAAATAACATAATAATCACCAAAATTTTAACTCCTATCAATTTATAATATTAATTAATGTTCAAATTTATCCCAAAAGTAACATATATTAATAAAAAAAATTTATATTTTTCTTACCAAATAATCTTGATATGTGGTTTGCTCTTTATTATAGAAAATGATGAAAAAAGAATGCTTCTCAAAATGTAGCTTTTCTAAGTAATGTTATGGATATATAAAGTTTCTTACTTATATTATAGGGCTGTTGAAATGGGCTGAGCCCTTGGGGCAGACCCAACCCTACCCTACTCCATATTTTTTAAAAGGTTGGGTAAAAAAAATAGGGTCTTAATTGCATCAAAAAAATAGTAACACCATTTAATGAATAGATCATTAGATGGATAATATTGGAAAACATACCTCCAAATATCTATCTAATTAGCCGAACACAATGATTTGTAATTAGGGATAAAAAAAAGTTGGTTAAAATAACTTAAATTTAGTGATGGAGGAGAAGTACAATATAAAAAATATACACACAATAAAAATTTAACTTATCAAATACATATTCGTAATAAAAAATAAAAAAGAAACATAATAGCAATAATTTTTTGGGAGAATTGAAAAAATAGTAATAATTATATGGTCCAAATACAAACCGGTACCTCATCTTTTTTTACGGGATACCACTTAAGTAGTTTTCACCACTTTTCTGTTCACAAAAGCCACGAGCGAGGCACAAGTCTAATTTTTGAGGATAAAATTGTCAATCCACATCTCTTCCTTCCAATGAATCGCCCATATAGTACTCTCTTCATTCCAAAATAAGTGTCTTTGTAAGGAAAAACCGTCAGTTTTTTAATATCTGTCATTTTGTATTATCAAGACTCATGAATTGAGATTTTTCCAATATTGTCCTTTACGTTACTAATAAAACAATTCACTAGATAATTAATACTCTCTAAAGGATATATCATTAATGGGAAAAGATAAAGGGTAATGTAGACTACTTGCATTTTAAAACACCTAAAGATAATTACTTCTTAATTGGTGTGCATAACCTTAAACGACACATAATTTGGAATGGAGGTAGTACTAAATATTTAACCTAAAATCCAAACTCATACTTCATTTTCTTTGCATGCTAAGTAAACACTATTCGTTCCGTCCGAATTGAATGTCTAATTTTGACTTACATAAATTTTAAGAAAATTTGTTGATTTAATTCAGTTTACACTTAACAATATCAATTTCTTAAAAAAATTTTAACTAATATAGGAAATGGGCATTCATTTCCAGACAACTCAAAATGAAAATTTAGACATTCAATTTTATGGGCTGCCATTTTACTATTTTTGATCTCTTTTGGACCTTTTTTCGATTAAAAAAAAAAAGCATGTACAGGTCACATGTCATTTTTTCGACGGTAAAACTATCACCCACTAGAAAAAAACACGCCATACCTAGTCATGGTTGAACCTTCATTTTTCCTTTTCATATCCCAACCCTATAAATACTAATATGAGAATTAAATCAAAAAATTAATATGATATATATTTTTATAAAATTTTTCCTAATTTAGAAAATAGAATATTCAATTTCGAACAACTAAAAATGGAATATGGGACATTCATTTTCCTACAAAGGAGTAATAATTAAATGCTACGTGTAATATTTTTATTAATGTAATGAAAAAAAATGACATACAAATATATAATGGGAGATCTGGAGCTGTCCTTGTGTCATATCGGGAAGGATTTCTCCCCTTATCATTTCATTACTTAAAAGTAGTTGTTAGCATTTTTCATAAATATTAAGGATACAAAAAATAATGTATTGACTTAGTCAAAATACAAAATAAAAAACCTCAGTCAAACTGTCTAGAAAATTGGAGTAAGAAATAACCATAACGGCAAAAGTGCAAGTTTTTTTATTTAATTTTCTCAAACAATCGCACTTTGGTTTGTCAGTGAATTTTTTTGGAAGAGAAGATAGTGAATTAATTTTTCACACATATTAAAGATACAAATTGAGGGGTGTACTTTTTTCTCTCACCTTCATTGGAATTATGTAGTCGATTAGTTTGGGGGTAAAAACTGTATAACGGAGGTTGTGAGTTCGACTTGCTCTTACTACATACTCTAGCCTTGCTAAATTGCTCTTAAAGTCGAGGTGTTTGCAAATTGGTTGGGACCCCGCTAGTTTTCAATAAAAAAAAAAAAAAGAAGTTTATGGCAAGTGTAAAATAAGAAATTGTAATCACTACTTCACTATTTTATTAAATTGATAAGTCAATTGAAACAACATATATAGAAGCTTTTGATTACATTTAAGTCTCGAAGGAGTATTTGGCGGAAAGCACACAAATAAAAAATTGTGTGTAAATTAAACTATATTTCATTGGCTTTTGAAATCATTTTAATACACACGGGAGAAAACTTTGAGCAACATTGTTGTAAAGGGATTTTTTTTGCTTAAGATATTTTAAGATAAATTTGAATAAATTATTTTTAAACTTATACATATATTGTATATTCAAATATATTTTTTTAAACTACTCTCTTATGTTAAATTTAATGGACCAATGTAACAAGTAATCCAAATTAAAATACTTTTAGAAGAAAACTACAATAAAAAATATAGCTTAGGGTTTAGTTTTCAAGATCCAAGAAAATTCAAGAGAAAATATAAATAATTTTCAAAATAACTACAATTAGAATGGGAAGAAATAAAGAAAGAACTAAGAAAGGAAGAAAGAAAGGAAGGAGGAAAGAAAGAAAGAAAGAAAGAAAACAAGGGGGGAACACATGGGAGAAAAGTGAGGCGGCATTTCTTTTTTTTTTTTTTTAAATTGCCAAATGCACGACCCATAAAAAAATGTTTTTTTTTTTCCTTCAAAAACCTGAACACCTAAATGTTGGACTGGGAAGCGCGGGCAAGGAAAGAATCCATGGAGATGCACCACACTTATGGGAGACTGATATAAAAGAAAAAGAAAAAACAAAAGAGAAAGAGATCCTTTTCGGGATCCATTTTCAAAACGGATTCAAACCGGGTAAAGCCCGGCAGCGACATCAAAGATATGAGATGCCAAGCACAGAAGAGATATGACGCAGGAGCAGATAGTGCAAGTCAACGTGAGCAAGAACAGGCTGAACTGACCAAGGAAACAGAGCCACAAGTGCTTAGGCGTTCAGCGAGCATTAAAGATATGACTCGGAAATAAAGGGACTCAGACGTAGGGCCTTGAGGGGGTTTTCGATCTTTTTATCGTTTTCTAAAATATTTTTAGGATTAGGGGTTTATTTAATGGTGTTTTTCTTGAACAGCTTTCAGTAGATTGAATATACAGAAAATTCTCAATTGTCTTGTGTTCTTTATTTTCGACTACTTCATTGAAGTTTCGTGAAAACTTCATCGTCGGTGATTATAATCGCATAACGACGAAACTTCTACTGTTGTTTTTCTTTTTGTATCAAAGACTAAGAGCAATTCTATTTGCATCTTCGTCAAGATAGCACTCATGTGGAGTATCCCAGCAACGGAAAGCAGCGGCATGTGATAGGGCTAAAGACTTTCAATGGTCTATAAGAGAGAAACTAAAGTGATAGGGCTAAAGACTTTCAGCGGCATGTGAATTACCAACAAAGGTCCATCTAATCACCCTTGAACCTTTCATGAGTCCTACACATTCATTGATTAATTTGTGAAGAACATGAACCTTAAAAGCCTTTATCTATTCAGGAATCACATCATATTTTGGTATCAGAGCTTAGGTTATCATCAAAGGTTTGCCTATCTATACTTGTTTTCTTTGTTTAAGTGTTAAGATCATATTTTTTTTCTTTGGAATCTTATAATCTTATGTTGATTTGTGTTTTGTTCCTTACATTTGTTGTAGTTCTTTTCTTATGATCTCTATATGATTGTGGGAATTAAGCCTAAGGCCAATAACAAGGGCTAATTCTATGTATGTGGTGTTTCTACTTCTATCCTTTATCTCCACAAAAGAAAAACTTAAAAAAAGAAAGATCAAAAGATCCAAAAAACAGAGCATCAAAAAAATTCTGCACAAAAGTACCAAAAACAAGACTGAAAAATCATTGGAATTGTTGAAATCAAGTTCATATCTCTTGTGCTATTTAACTATTGTTGAGTAGAGATTGATTTGTTGATGAATTGGAATTGAATTTCCTATTGTTTTTGCCAATTTTCGATCAAAGGCATATCAAAATTCGAGATCACAATTTTTGCCCTCAAGGTGTTTGATGACATGCCTATCTTTTATTTTCTTGGATTCTAAATGTTTGATCATTTGTCTTGAGTTGGTTGACCTTATTTCTTGGAAACTCGATTCTCTTGGCTCTTGTTTGGTGATCATCAATTGATTGGATTGTGTGGATCATTTGGTATTCTTACTTTAGTGATTTGCTTTGTTCTTGTGAGTTGTTTAAACACTTGAAAGAGGAGTTAGAGTGGAAAAAGACAATAAGGGGTGAGCTCAATTGAGTGAGAAAAAGCCAAAATGAGTGATAAACACTAGTGGAAGTAAGGAATACATATATCCCTTGTTTTTCTTGTTTTCTTTTGTAGGTACATCATGGCTAAGTCATCATCTCAAGTATCTTATTATGGAGAAAGATGGGAGACATCTAAACTTTGTTCTTCTAAGGGGTATGTGCCATATGGAAGAGATGGAAGGAGGAGTCCACAATGAATTATTCTTGAAGGAGACATGAGCATATGGAATATGATGTTGATTATTATGACTTTGAAGTTGAGAGGAGGCTAAGGAGAGATAGATCCATATCCACTACTCAAGGTTCTAGGAGTGTTGGAGAATACTCAAAGCTAATGGAGTTAGCCATGAATGGAACAAACATGAAAATTATAGAGAAGCTTCAATGCTATATTGCTCAAAGGGTTGAGAACGGAGATTAAAGAAAGAGTAGAACCACACCTTTTTGTTGATCTTGAGGAAATGGTACAATTGGCCACCCAAGTTGACAGAAACTTGGAAAAAAGGAAGTCATCATATGGAAGATCTTATGAAAGCTCAAGTCTAGCTACTTCTTCATCGACTAGAGTGCAAAGTGTATGGCCTAAATTAGAGAAACCAAAGCCTAAGGTGGAAGGGATGCAGGTGAATCTTGGAGTCAAGAGTGAGACAGTAGCACAATCCTCTAGAGATGAATACCTCCAATGTGTCAAATGCAATGAATATGGCCATAAGACTTCTTATTGTCAAACATGGGAGACAATGGTGCCAAGAAGGGAAGATACCTCCACCACAAATGAAGAGAAGGTTGAAGTAAGACCCTAAGAAGTTGTTGAAAAAGTGCAAATCCAAGAGACTCCTAGTTATTCGAAGAAAATTGTTGATCATATGACACTTCATGAAGGAGGTATCCAAAGAAAAACCTTATTTCTTGCAAGATGCATCATTTTTTAGAAGATAAGTAGTTTGATGATTGATCATGAGAGTGATGTGAACTTTGTGAGTCAATTTGTGTGGTGGATAGATTGGAGCTTAGATGTGAGAACCATCCAAGCCCTTATATGCTACAAATGTTGAATGGGAGTGAAGAGGTTTCGGTTGACAAGCAAGTGAGAATACCTTTTCCATATTGAAGTATGAAGATGAAGTGCTTTGTGATATAATTCCTATGCAAGCAACTCATTTGTTGCTAGGGAGACCTTGGCAAGTTGATAGGGTTGCTACATATGATAATGGCAAGCACAAGTACACTCTCAAGGAGGATGGAATAACAGTCAATTTGAATTCATTGACACCACAAGAAAGCCAAAATGATCAGTTGTTGATAAGAGAAAGAAGAGTCTTTAATTGAGATGAAGAGAGAGAGTGAGGACGAGAGAGAAAATGATCTAGAGAGCAATAAAATGAGTTGAAAAATTCGATTGTGATTGAAAAAGAAATGAGTGTCATTGAGAGAAAAGATTTGAGTGAAGAAAATGGAAATTATTATGAGAAAGGAAAAGACAACGAGAGTGCTTTGATCTTCAAGACAAGCGATTTTTGTATCCATTTCAAAAATTGGCCACTCTTTTTCTAGTGTTCTTGTACCAAAATTTCTGGTTTTTGAAGGGCTAAACAAGTTGAAGGAAGACAAGGACAACAAGATGATGAGTGCAATGTTAAAGTGGTATACTCTTATCTTTACTGTTGGTGATAGAATGTTTAATTTTAAGTTTGAAAAGATGATTTCTACGGTTAAATGCCACTTTGGGAGTGCAAATGATGTATGTGAACAAAATGATCTTTACGTTAATCCTCTTAAGCAAGTCGAATTCTTGACTATTGGGGGTGAGTTACATGTTCCTATGAGCGTTTTGTGTGACATACTGGAACTTAATCTTGTTGGGAAATCTTTTGTGAAAAAGCATGCTGATATTGTGCTCAATGTGGTAGACAAGGTGAATATATTGAATTCTATGGGTATATTAATTCTTTGACTAGAGAAAATGCTTTATTTATGCCTAAGGATTCTATGTATGACTTTTTGACTAGTGGAATTCATGAAAATAGCCTAGAGTTATCTTCTCATGACTTGAATTTCTTGAAATGCATGAGAGAACACATCTTTGGAACTTATATGAATAGACTTACAAAGTTTGTCCTAGATGATAGGGTTTTGTCCATCTTTATGCTATGCTTATTGATGATAAAATTGTATCTTTGTGGTCTAGAATGCATACTCACTGTTGATTCTAAGTTCTTGTTTATCCTATTTGAAATGCACTTCATTGTTATTCTTTTGAGAAGAAAATTCATGCTCATTGAGAGTAATTGCTTGTTGAAGATTGTTGATGAAGCATGTCATGTTGAAGGATTGATCCCAGTTGAAATTTTGAAAATTGAAGAGTTTGATATCAACATGAATGCTTGGATATTCTATTTCTTTTTATGGTTCTTAGATTCAAAACTTATGGGATCCATGATGACATGCTTATTAAAGGTTCTTTGTGTGCTCTTAATTGTTTCAAACATAATAAATTCTTTGAGTTGTTGAATCTTGAGAATACCATGAAGTTGTTGTGAGATATGATAGTCCTAGATTCTTTGATATCTTGTTTAGAAAGCATGTATTAGGACTACATATGAAAAAGAAGCCTATGCACATTGGTGAATACTTGTTGAATTCTTGTGAAAGAGTATATCAATGTCATCATGAAAATTTGATCTTCAGTGATGTTGATAGGCTTAATGTTGATAAAAACAATGTGATTACTATGAGCTTAATCTTTATTTCTCATGTTTGGTGGAATTACATGATGATATGGTTTATGTTTTGTGCCATGAATAGAGACATGTTGAGAATTTGAAGTTTAAGAAAAATCCCCTAATGTTGAAAGAGCATAATAATGTCTATCTTGATTAATTAATGAGTTCTAGCATATGTGATGGGTATTTTCTTAGTCACTTTACACATGTGCATGATGTTTTTGATGGAGGGCATGTACATGCGATGCTAAGGGATTGTTTCTTGAACTTACTGTATTTGAATTCAAGGTTTAGAGAACTTTTATGTCATGGTCTATGGGGTCATAAACCATTGGGATTTATGTCTTGTGCTTTGGATGAGAGAATTTGGTTAACTTGTTGCCTTAATGAGTTTGTATTCCACGTCTAAGTGTCTAATTACATTATGCATGAATCATCAGGATAGTTTAGGGGGACTATACATAGTTCCTTATCTTTGTAATAGAGTAATCGATAGATATCTAAAGGCGGTACTCAATGAGGCTATGCACAAAGACTTGTATTTCAAATACAAGTATCATATCTTGAGAAGAATGATGAAGACATTGACGGTATTTGTCTAAAACAATTAAGAACGAATCGACTTCGAAGCCATGCTCGAGGGGGAGTAAATTTGGAGATGAAATGGAAGATTTGAAGCTATGGAATGCAAGTTCAATCCAAGACTTTGAGGATGATACAACAATGCATTCCGGGGGAGAGTATGGCTTGGGGATCAAGGGAGGACAACTAGAAGATGATGAAACGTTCCATGAAGTTAGCTTGTAGATGATGGCCAAATTGAAGCCAAGACAAAGCACGGAACAAAGGGGGAAAGAAGAAGCAAGCTAGAAAGCAGGGCATCCGGAACTCAACAGTACAACATCAATGGCCGGATGCCAGCATCGGACAGCTCCAGCAAGAATCCGGCCCTCCATCTGGCTCTCCAACAAGTTCAGCCGACACTGGATGGTCTTGAACTCTGCTCAGTTTTTCAGCCAAAAACACAGTGTTCTCCCTTTCTTTTGCCTGATTTTTTATTGTTCTTTTCAGCTTGTTTCATTTAGCATAATTTTTTAAGTTTAGTGTAGGTAGCACTATAAAGAGGCTCTTGTTTCAACCTCTAGAAAAAAGATTTCTAGACAAGAAAAACAAAAACTTTCCTTTAATTAACTTTCATTACACTAGATCAAACTTGATCTTTTGTATAGTGTTCTTAGAACATCCTCTCTAGGGTTCTTAGTCTCTAAACCTTGGGCTCTCAATCACTCTGGGTGAGGTATTGAGTTGTCTTTACAAATAAAGAGGTTGGTTGTTGTGGTTAAATCTACAAAGGTCTTTATAATCTCCCAAAAACTAACCTTCGATGAGTCCTTTCACTACACTTTGATTTGGTTCTCTTGTTTGTGTGAATTTTAACCTTCAACCTACAAGGAAATCACATCAGTAATCAATCTAAAAACATGTAAACACTTTGAGTGATGAGATTTTAAAGATCAAACATGATCTTTCATGAGTATTCTTGAGAGTCTCTCTTAGGGTTCTTAGACCACTTCATTTAGGGTATTCGATCACTTTGCATGAGGTATTGAATTGTCTACCAAATCAAGAAATTGATTGTTGTTGAATTACCAATAAAGGTCAATTTAATTACCTTTGAACATTTGATGAGTCTTACACATTCATTGATTGATTTTTGAAGAACATGAACGCTAAAAATCTTCATCTATTCAAGAATCACATAAGATTTTCTCCTTATTTTTCTATTACATTTTTTTATTTCATGTGTATATCTTTTATCTTATAGCTAATAAAAATATGTTTTAAAAAAAAAAAAAGGGATATTTTGAGATTAAATTGAACGTAATCTCTTTCTTTATTTGTTGTTATTTATCTATTTTTTCAGTTTAAGATATTCTTGAAAAAGTTCGGCATTTAATGGATTTTGTTGAAAATAATTTTAGTTTGCTTAAATACATTAAAATATTAGTAATTCAATATGTTATAACTTATAGAATATATTTATTCTATTAAATTTTTTAAAAATTATAATAAAAACAAAAATTAAAAAAAATTATTGAAAGTATTTTTTCATCCGTACATGTTTTAATTTTGAAAAGCATTTATAAATGAATGCACCCAAAACACAAAAGAGTTTATCATATAAAAAAAAAAACTTTTAGTAAAAAGAACCTTTTTTCAAAAAGCTAATCTAAAAGGGGCCTGACATAAGTATTTGTACAAGTCTTCATATATCATGTAAGTATTTTTATCCTAAAGATTTGCGAATCTGGAGATGTAAGGATTTGTCTTTCGGATTCCGTTCTTGCATTTTTCCAATTTTGTCCCCTTGTGCAGTCTCCAGTGGAATATGGTCAATCTGGAGCTTGTTTATTGTCTCGATATCAAACGCGAATTTATTAACGATTGTTTATTATTTATTAATAAATAAGCGAATTTAATTATGGTCAATTGAGTCTCCTTAATTGTTCAGCTGTATTGCTCGTTGAGTACTTTGGTTTTTCAATAATTTTAATTTACTCTGGAGTTTTAATTAAGGAAGTTAGAGGTTTTCTATTCGCGATAAGTCTTTCATATTTGAAGAAAAGAAAAATTACAGCTGAATAATTACACTTCTTCAACTGGTAAAGTATGTGTAAATGGCAAAATACCATTTAATAAAAAAAAAAAATGAGGCACACATGTTAAGCTCCACGGATTCGATTTTGTAATAGCCAAAGTATTTCTTAGTAGCTGGGTTAACCCAACGAATCATTTTAACCGAGTTGAGTGGATGTGTGCATGTGGAAATATAATATATGATCGGTTAAATGTTTAAATTCAATCTCTCTCTAACCGCTTAAACTCTTGAAGCATGTGAAAATTTAATAGAATCAATAACTTTTAATGATATTTCTCAGTATATTTTGTACTTTCTTTAATTTGAAATTAATTTATGTTTGAAATTTCAATACAAATTTAGATTTTATTAAAAAATATTGAATTAAATCAAACACATTTCATTAGTTTTTGCCCAAAGTAAAATGAATCATCATTGAATTAAAGGAAATAGTACATATCGTCGTATGTGATTTGATGTGGTGTCGAAATTTCTAATTTGCTTCCATATTAGTTGTGGAATTCCAAGGATATATGTTAAGATAGGAATCATTGTAGAAATATGAAATATGAGATAAATTCTAATACAACATTAAAAGTACTATCTCAAATAACTTAAGTGGATAAAATATAACAAAAATAAAATAAAATAGTCACACGAAACTTATCTTCCGAGTATAGTTCTTGATTCATAATCAGCTCCTCCAAAAAAGTTTAATCAAAAACACATGCATCAATTAGGAAAATTTTGATATGGATATGATCCATTTTCCACATGTTAAGAAGTCAAGTAGCAGTGATGGCATCATCCATAAGATTAATTGGCAGTTGTTCCACATATAGAAAGCTTATAACTTTTCCATTTTAAATAACTTCCAATTATAGTTTATCTTATGTAGTGGATTGATTTCCACCTACTAAGGAGTAAGGTTCTTTATGTCCCTTCATTTTTCTTAATTCTTTTTTAATAAACAGGAAGGGGCTGCAACTCCCCCCCCCCCCCCCGTCGCGTGCGGTCACTATGGACAGTTTTCATTAAAAAAAAAAAATTAAGAGACTCAAAAATAGGAAATTTGAAATCTATGAAGGTTAGAAAGTCTCCTTACAAAAATAGGAAGATTGACAAAACTATCAAATTCATGATCTTCTTAGGAATGAATTGAATAATTAGCCAGAGAATTTGCAGCTTGATTTGGCTCCCGAAAGGAGCAAACCAAAGGCGGCGGCGTCGATTTTAGCAACAGCAACGGAGAAGACTTCAGCAGCAGGTGGTGACTTCAGTAGTAGCAGCGGCCACGGTGACATCAACCGATTGTGGTGTGAAAGTGGTTTGAGAAGAGTAGAAGCAACGGCTTTGAGATGTTCTCTGAAGGGTTTGTCTTGTCTATAGTCGACGGTAAGAAGTAAGAAATTGGGATAAAAATTTATGATTGAAATTACTACCGTTGAATTAAAACAGATTTAATGGCGGTTGGCTAATGTTCATATTATATGTATATAATATAAAAAATCTTTATATATTAAAATGTAAAATTTATTTTATAAAAAAATTATAATATATATTTAAATTAAGAATTATATAATAAATAGATTACATTATACAATATATAAATAAATTATTATTTTATATATTAAAAGCTTTTTTAGGCTTACAAGTTTAAATAAACGAATATATATGGGTTCGGCTCGATTCCTTTAATAAGAGAACCGAGCTTTAGCTGAGTCCGAACTAGTTTAAAACGAGTCGAATTCAAACTTTTACCTAATCGAGCTTGAACAGTTCAGAAATAGTTTCGTCACATTTACGCCCCTACTTCCTAGTCTGAATTTAAGCCCATTGAAAATTAGGAAATCATTGGTTAATTTCTGCAAGTTCTTCTCTTGAGCGGGATTCCAGACAGGCACTATGTCTTCATATGAATTTCGACATCAATTTTTTAAGTCACTTTTAAAAGCAATTTCAGAACCAATCTTTTTGGTAACTTTGACTTTTTTTTATATAACTAATTCGAAATAAGCTCAAATCAACAATGTTTAATTAATTAAATAAATAAAACGCATAATGTATATCATGACATTTATAATGCTGTTTCTTTTTCTTTTTTTTGGATAAAGGTGAAATATAAGTCATCACTTAAAAAAAAACAAAAAAAAACAAAAAGAGTCATCACTTAAAAAAAAACAAAAAAAAACAAAAAGAGTCATCACTTTAATGTTTGTCCTTTTTAATGATCGAATTAACTCTTTTCTAATGTTTAGCTATAGAAATCCAATAATCAGCATCGTAGTTCAAATTATATTGTGCTCGTATTAAGTTTCTAACAATCAAGTAAGGTTAATTATCTTTAGAAAAAATAAAATAAATTTGATCAAATACCCCTAGGATTTAATTAGTTTTTTTTTTTAGAGTTTAGTTTATAGATTGTATTTAAAAGAATTTATTTTTTCTTTTAAAAAAAAGGGTTGTCCGTTAATTGATCGTTAGAGACTTAACAGGAGCATAATATAATTTGAGCTTCAGTGCCCATTATAGAATTTCCTTGTTGAATTAATTATATAATATACTCTCTCCGTCTCTATTTATAAGCCATTGGCAG
Source organism: Parsonsia alboflavescens (assembly GCA_028571225.1). Classification (NCBI taxonomy): domain Eukaryota; kingdom Viridiplantae; phylum Streptophyta; class Magnoliopsida; order Gentianales; family Apocynaceae; genus Parsonsia; species Parsonsia alboflavescens. The sequence goes on from JAOXNR010005535.1 coordinate 32,870, forward strand.
TCAAAATGACAAAATTAATGTAATTTTTTAACCTAAAGTAATCCTTTCTATAATTCTAATCAAACCAATAACAATGACTAGGGAAAAGAGAGTTAAAAATAGTAAAATACCTAAAAAACTAACAATAATAACTTATGATTAATGACAAGGAAAGGAATTCAAGTGACTTATAAATAGAGACACAATCATATATGAGTAGTGACTTATAACTTGTGATTAGTGACTTAAAAGTATATTGAATTGCATGTATATATATATATATATATATATTCATGTTCTTACTACGTACATTGGATATAGTAGGTATCTTTCTTACGAGTTTAATTTCATTAACACAATCATTTTGCAAAGCAGCCATGCATTACAAGGTTTGTCAAACCAAAAAATTGCTTTATATAAGAGAACCCTTCTTATTAAAAACCTTCAAAAAAGGTTTAGACTATATTTGCAGTTACGGCTTTTGTTATACATATATTCTTCATAAATTATAGTATCAAAATCCTTTTGCAATAATAATAATGTATCATCACACACTTAACAATCCCAAACAACATGAACTTTGTTAAAGACAGACTTTTACTATAGAAATGAACGGAAACCTAGAAAACATTATTTGTCAAAGCAGCACTTTAAGGCAACATGCGAACATATGGAATTACATTACCAAAATATATTACACACACAGACACACACACCAATACATTGAATATATTACCAAAAAAAAGGCACTTGATGGAGCATAAAATAAAATTGTATTATTTTTTTAAGTAGGTGGATATTTAGTATCCAATGAAGAAAAAAATAATAATAAAAGGTTTTTTTTTTTCAAACCGATCAAACCAAACTGATTCAAATCGAACTTTATTCAAACCGAATCAAACCAAACCGATTTTAAATAGTTTGTTTTAGGTTTGGAATTTTTGAAACCGAAACAATTGGTTCAACTTGAAAAATAGGTAAAATTGAACCAATCAAAACCATAAAAGTCCATAATTAATAGTGACATCATTAAGTCCGTGTCAATGTAAATCCCTTAAATTAAGAGAGAAATTAATAAAACTTCACATTAAAAATTTAACTAATTTAAAAAATAAAATATATAATTTTAAATAATCTTAAATCCGTGGGCCTGTAGAGAAATTATCACAGTTTTTGCTTTCATGATATTGGGCCCATTGCAAATTGGGAACTGGGCTTTTAATTTTGCAAGTTCTCTTGAGCAGGATCCCGGGCACTCTTTGTCTCCATATGAGCCTCGCCGGAGGAGCTTATTCGGTTTGAATCCGTTATTAAAATGGGTTTAAAAAACGGATCCATTTTATGCAAGTATACAGTCAAATGAGTTTATCCTTCTCTTAGGTCTTTTTATATCCCTATCGAAGATCAACAATAACATGTCATCTATTCTTATCGTGACTCAAATTTAAGATTTCGAAGTAACAAGTGTTGCTACTTATAATGCTAAGCTAACAAAGTTTGACTATATGTTTTAATCCTTTTTAATATTTAACTAATTATACAATATACTTGGTATATTGAATTGCATATATTCGTAATATAGTAGGTTTTTTTTTTAACGAGTATAATTTAATAAACAAAATCATTTTGCAAAGCAGCCATTACAAGGTCTGGTCCATAGTTAAACCAAAAATGCTTTATATAAGAGAAACCTTCCTATTATTAACCCTTCAAAAAAAGGTTTAGACTATTTGCACGTACAGCTTTTCTTACACGTATATGCTTCATAAATTATGGCATCAAAATCCTTTAGCAATAATAATAATAATATGCATCATCACACACTTAACACAATCTCAAAAAACAACTTACCTTAAAGATCTTCTTTTACTATAGAAATGAACTGAAACCTAGAAAACATAATTTGTCAAAGCAGCATTTCAAGGCAGCGTACGAACATATAGAATTACGTTATTAAAATATATTACACACACACGAACATCTAGATTTTTTATGGCATATATTTATTGTCGTACGTCTCGATCTGCTGTGCTCACGATCTCCCATCTCTAGGGTATTACTTGGTTACAAGATCGACATGGACGACCGGGTTTGGTGACAGGTCCGTGACACCCCTTACAGTTTTCACCTGCAATTAATTACCAGAATATATTACAGAGTATTTTACAGGATTGTTAATTAATAAGAAAAATGAAGTTTAAGAAGTGTTAATGTGTACTGACCACCTATTAACAGCACTCTTGCCGGTAACGCTGGAGGGATAACCTGAGCTGAAATAATGAAGAGAAATAAGAGAAGAATAGCCACTGATCCCTTCTTGGACATGATGAAGATATACATGTTCTCGTTCGAGCTTTGAGTTGACGAATTTATGTACTGCAATTACTATGTATAACGAGAGATTTAATTTCAGTCCATAATTTATATTAGTATCTGAGTCTCATAATTTTGCCAAAAAAGTCAAGACCTAAAAATGAAGTTGGTATCTGTCGTCCATCTAATTTCATGTTGTCAGAATTGCAATATATATCTTTCACAATGCCTTTGGAATCGACCAATGGAAACTGCTATATATTTCTTGA
>JAOXNR010005555.1:0-35415 GCA_028571225.1 Parsonsia alboflavescens
GCATGACATATGGTTGCTATTAATGAAGCTAAGCTACTTTGCTTACCTAATGGAATTTATTGTTGACTCAGAGCGTATATTGTGGCTTGTGTGGAATGGAGCTTATAGATTTTGTGGCTGTTAAAGTGCTAAATTTTTAATATGGCACTTCATTACTAGTCAGTTTTACAGAGGTAAACATTTGCATACATGATCTGTTTATATGTGGTTAAATATGACAGTCACGCATCTTATGTTTCGAACAAGGTGGAAAAGAAGAGGACAAGCAAAGGAATCTGAAATATTTGTTTTACCTATTGCATATTTTTGGCCATATAATTAGCTTTTACCACTCATTATCATCTTTGTCTTGATTCATGTTGTATTCTTCTAATTTCATGGAGCCTGTAGCTCAACCCAGTTGTTATTGGCATTTAAGGTTTTTAATTTTTGGATTGGCATCATATCTTAGGTGAAGTTGCTGAAAAATAAGGTTTAATTCATAGGTTCAAAACTCAATTAAGTGATTGAATTACGAATAAATATTATTGCATTCTATTAAATCTTTTTATACAAAAGAAGTTAAGTTATACTTAGTGGTATAGGCAGTAGTTACAGTAAAATGTTTTGCCACAAATATCCTTCATCCGAACATGATTTAGACTTTGGAGGTGGGAAGAGGACACTATAATGTGTCTTTGGAGAACAATGGAGATAAAATGATCTTGCTTCATTAGAATTTTTGATTAATTATAATGTCTGATTTTGTCTTCTCCTTTGGTAATACATTGAGTTGTACCAGTACAATAGAGACATATATTGGGGGTGAATTGATGCCTTGAATTGTACATTAAAAAAATAATAATAATAAAAATTTTATAAAAAAATAAAAAAGGAAGAGGGCTGGCCCATCCCAGCCCTTGGTCCTCTGGGGTTGTGGCTAGGCTAGAGTTTTGGTGGCCCTTTAGGAAAAAGGGTTGGCCCGTCTCGACCCTTCAAAATGTCTCACCCTTCGGGGTTGGAGCTGGGTCGGCCCCAATTGACAGCTCTATTAAGGGTAGGGGTAAAAAGCCTTTATTAAAATTGGGGTTAGGTTTTTCAAACCCAACCCTTAAAAAATTTAAGGTAGGGCCAAGTCAACACATTTTAACAGCTCTACTTCAACCATGTAATATATATAATATATGTTCAAATATTATTTAGAAATTTATTTGGGATAATTTCAAAGGATATATATATATATGTATATATATGTGTATATATATATATATATATATAAATAATATCTGAATATATATGATATATTTATATATTAACAAACACCGCCTTCTCGGGCGGGGTTTGACGGTCCCTTTCTGTTTATTAGAATAAAGAAAATATATACAGCATTAGAATATATTTTTACTGCCACGGAATATTTATTTTCAAAAAATATTATAATTTTCTAACTATATATGTTATTTCATTTCTTGCTCTTTATACACTTATATATAACATATTTTAGTACTTCGAGCATGTGCCACATGTGTGTGCATATATATATATGTTCAGATATTATTTGAAAATTTATTTGGGATAATTTCAAAGCATATATATAAATATTAATAAACATCGCCTATGATGACGTAACAAGAATATTAAGGGACGTAACAAGACATACTTTGTAAGCCATAAAGAACCACTTCATTCTGCTAGTCTACATGCCACAACAGTACCTTCTTCACCTTCGTTCGCAAATTCTCTGTATGTCAGCCATGTAGTTTGGAGAGAATATCAAAGCCTTTGATTAGAGTCACACAATTTGATTTGAATTGAACATAAATCCTTTTGAGTGGTCTTAATGAACTCTTCTAGGGTTCTTCAAAGACTTCATTTAGGACTTTTCATTTGCTTTGGCTTAAAGCGATGATTAGTCTTCCAATTCATTAGATTGGTTAATTGTTGCATCAACAACAAAAGGACTATCAAAATTAAGCTGGAATCTCTTGTTGAATCTTGGGAACTTGTATTCAATTTGATGTGTTTGAGGATTGGGCCAATGAATTGAAAAACTTCAACTCAAGATTACTTAAAAAATCCTATCTTGCCTCCTCCAAAGTGGCAGAAAAGCTAATCTGTGCCAAGTGTAGCTTCTTCCCACATATGATGAATCCAGCCAACCACAAGCATCCATAGTGTCATTAAATTCTTAGATTGGACTCAAAGCTAGAATAGAGCCAAAGCATTCATCGAGATTCATAACCACGTTTGAAGCTCCCCCGATCAACCAGGAACATTGATGTGATGTCAATTAGGAACTCTTCATTTATCAAGTATCAACCACACCAATTGAAATCAAATCCCCAAGATTCATCAAGTGGTTATGCTAAATTCATTGATCTTTGTTGTCTTCCAACATCAACCAATGATTTGAATTTCATCAATCCAATTCAATGCCATATCTTAGAGATGAAAACTCCAAGTAGTTATCTAAGAACCCTAGAAGAGTCTTTGACAAAAACACTAAAAAAGTTTAGTTTAATCCAAGAGGATTCACACAAAGTTCATTTAAGTTGTTTGTCAAAAGTTGTAAGTTGTTTGAATTACAAAGACAAGAACTACATATAGTTCTAAAACCCTAAAGAAAACCTAATAAATCATACTTAAGGTTTAAGGACTTGATTGCCCTTGAAAACTATCAAAAACTACAAAGAAAAGTCAAGGAAATCAAATGAGTTCCAGCCAAATAGAGAAGTACCGGTTCACTCCCCATGGACTGCTTATTGCACCGGTAAAATGTCCCTTGATAGCCAGCAATTGACCGACACCGGTTTAGTGCCCTAGTGGTTGCACTGGGCACTCATCATTCACTCCAATTTTGCACCATTTCACTTGTTTGCTTTGGCCTTCTTTGGTGTTTTCTTCTTGGATTGTTAAGGTTTGGTTCTTGATGCATCTTGATGTTCCTTCAAGCCTTCTTCACTCATATTTTAAATCCTAAACTTAAAGCACAAATTCTTGTACACAATCTTACATGTCTTTGTAAGAACATCTCCAAAGAAAGCATCAAAATCATCCATTCTTTGAGCTATTTTCAACAAGTCTTTCATCATCTTTGGGAGGAAGACAAGAACTTCGGGAGCATGAAGCTAACTGATGTCGGGTCACTGTTCATGGAGCACAATTCATCGTGGGTCACTGTTCATTCAGGGGTATTTTCATAATTTTATTGTTTGTTATTTCCGAATCAGATTAGGTTTCTTTTTTATTATTAATTCCGATTAGGATTCTTTTTATTAATTTCGATTAGGATTCTTTTTATTAATTTCGGGTAGGATTCTTTTATTTAGTTCCGATTTGGATTAGGGTAGATTTTAGGTTATAAATATCTCATTTTGTCTTAGTTACAAACAGCTTTTGATTAATTAAAATTTTTCGACTTTTGTCGTTTTTCTGAAATCTTATGTGTTTTTGGTCGTTTTTTCAAAAACTTTTGTGTTTTCGTAGTTTTTCCAACTTCTCTTCTATTTAGTCATTCTTTTCAACATTGTTCTTGCATCAGTTGGTATCAGAGCCTCAAGTTGTTGAAATCAATGGCTGAACAGATTTGTGGAGGTCGTGGACAACGTCGTGGTGGAAGGGAAGGTAGAGTCGTTCTTGAGGAAGACGAACCGTCTTGTCAACGAGACCTACAGGAACTCGAAAATGAAAACGCGGAACTTAGAAGGTGAATCCAGGACTTCGAACTGCATCTGGCAGAGTCGCAGTTGGATGTTCAGTCCGAGGAGGGTGTGGAATCGGAGATTGAATCCAACGATGAGGAGGAAGATGACAATCCGTTTTTGGCGTTGAATTGAGGGCAACAAAACCGACCGGAATGACATGGCCGACAACCATCTTTTTTCCAGAATTTCGGCATGAAAATCGAGATTCCCAAATTTGAAGGTAGGGCGCATATTGATGAATTTTTAGATTGCTTACATACGGTGGAGAGGATTTTCGATCTTCGAGATTTGATGGAAGAACAGAAGGTTAAGATTGTGGAGATTAAGTTGCGGAAACATGCTTCAATTTGGTGGGAGCACGTTAAGAAGCAACTTGCCAGAGAGGGAAAGTCAAAAATTTCAACTTGGGAAAGTTGAAGAAACTGCTGCAGAAAAAGTTCCTGTAGGTACACTATCGGTAAGAGGCATTTATTGATTATCATTCCATTAAGCAGCAGGACCTTTCAGTGGAGCAGTACATTGCGGAATTTGATCGGTTGGCATGAGGTGCGATATCGCTGAGGAAGATGAGCAAACGGTTGCACGATTTTTGGTAGGTTTGAAGTTCAAGATTGGTGATGTTGTTCAACTACAGCAATATTGGACGTATGAAGATGTTTGCAGAATGGCCCTGAAGGTCGAGGGATAGCTTAGACGGAAGTGCAGTGACGGTTCGGGATCTAGGGTTCTGAACACTTCTCATTACAACCCTAGAGGGCAATCCTCTTCGGTGGCAGTGGCGGCAGCGGTTGTGAGTAGAAGAGACAAGGGTAGGTCAATAGTCAAGGCCCGACAGCACAGCAGAACTGGCAAAGAGGCGGCAGAGGCAACAGCAACAGCCAAGCACTTTTTTAAATGTCCGGGCATTGGGCACTTTGACAGAGACTGTCCAAATAGGCAGTTCGTGACACTCAGAGAGGAGGTGTTTGAGCTAGGTTTTGACGACGAAGAAGAGGAGCCTAATAACGCACAAAGGGAGGACGACATTGCATATGCCGATTTGGGAGAGTCCCTTGTGATTCGGTGAGTGCTTAGTGTGGTTGTAGTAGAAGATGAGTCTTGGTTGAGACATAATATCTTCCAAAATCAGTGTCCTGCCGGAGGGAAGGTTTGCAACATGATCATTGTGGCGGTAGTTGCGAGAATGTGGTTTCCATGACGATGGTATAAAAATTGGGTTTGGAAACAATTAAAGACCCGCAACCCTACAAATTGTCATGGTTGAAGAAGGGCAATGAGGTAAAAGTTAGCAAACGATGCCTTGTTCGATTTTTTATTGGAAAAAAAATATACGGGCGGGGTTTGGTGCGATGTTGTTCCTATGGATGCTTGTCACATTCTATTAGGGAGGTCGTGGCAGTATGATAGGAAGACAACACATGATGGATTTCGAAACACATATTCCTTCAACAAGGATGGCAAGAATATCACCCTAGGACCTACAGATTTGTGGAAGGAGACATCAAGGAATTTGCTGTATAGAATAGAATTTCGTGGGAAGACGAGAAGGGCAATTGAAAATTTTGCGTTGGTTGTTTTCGAAAAAAAATACGGATCAGTCCGAGCTTCCTAAGCCGGTTGCTCCGTTATCAAATCACAGTCAATTCAGACGTGCTAGGCAGTTCAAGGAACTGCATTCTCAGGATCATTCACAGATTAAACAGAAGAACTTGTAGTCTAAATGGATCGGTAAATGTCGAAGGAAGAAGATGTAGCGGGCGAGGCCAAGTCAGATTTGAGGGTGAATCTTTTCCCAGCCTGGGAGAACGATGCCGAGTCAAACTGTTCACGGGGCACTATTTATCTCGGGTCACTATTCATTTAGGGGTATTTTCATAATTTTATTGTTTGTTATTTCCAAATTAGATTAGGTTTCTTTTTATTATTAATTCCGATTAGAATTCTTTTATTAATTTCGATTAGGATTCTTTTTATTAATTTCAAGTAGGATTCTTTTTATTAATTCCAATTAGGATTAGGGTAGATTTTAGGTTATAAATATCTCGTTTTATCTTAATTACAAACAGTTTTTGATTAATTAAATTTTTCAACTTTGGTCGTTTTTCCGAAATCTTGTGTGTTTTCGGTCACTTTTTTCGAAAATTTGTGAGTTAGTTTTTTCAACTTTTCTTCTGTTTTGTCATTCTTTTCGACATTATTCTTGCATCACTAACTGTGCCACCCTTCTATGAAGGAGATGACCCCAATGCCCACTTGAATTGGGAAAGAAAGTTGAATTAATATTTGAGTGCCATAATTACTCATAGGAGAAGAAGAACAAACTTGCAATTGTTGGTTTTTTGGAGTATGCCATCATTTGGTGGGATCACCTAGTGATAGCTAGGTGAAAACAAGAATCACCACCAATTGAAACTTGGGAAGAGATGAAGAGACACATGAGGAAGAGATTTGTGCCTAAGCATTACCAAAGAGACTCCACCACTAGATTCAAACACTCACTCAAGGCTCTAAGAGTGTTGATGCTTGTTACAAAGTAATGGAAGTTTCCAAGATAAGGAGCAATCTAGTGGGTGAAGAAAAGGAAGCAACAATGGCAAGATTTCTCCATGGGTTGAACAAAGAGATAAGTGACATTCTTGAATTGAAAAAATATGAGGATTTGGAAGAAATGGTGCAAAAGGCAATCAAGATTGAATGACAAGTTGAGAATAGGAGAGCATAATATGGGAAATCTTATGGCACATCAAATTATGGCCAATCATCTTCCAAGACCAAATTCACATAGCCTAAGAAGGAGCTTGGAGTGACCAAAGCTGCCACGAAGGGGGAGGCGCCTAGGCCAAACTTTGGTGAAGGTAAGGCCACTCAAGGGGATAAAGGTAAAGCTCAACCTCCACCTTTTAAAGCTAGAGAAGTTAAATGCTTTAAATGTCAAGGATTTGGCCACTATGCTAATCAATGTCCCAATAAGAGAATTATTCTGATAGATAAGTTGGTATTTGCTAGTGAAGGGGAAGAAGAGGAGCATGAGGTTGATATTGGTGATGAAAAGAAGGATAACGAAAATGAGAGTGAGGGTATTCTTGAAGAGTAATTAAATATGGTTATTAGAAAGGTGCTTAGTACACAAACCAAGAGAGATGATGAGGTACAAAGAGAGAATGTATTTCATTCTAGATGCTTGATTAAAGGGAATCTTTGAAGCCTAATTGTTGATAGTGGGAGTTGTGTAAATGTTGCTAGCAAATATATGGTTGATAGATTGAAGATTCCATGAATAGACCACCCTAAACCATATAGATTACAATGGTTGAATGATAATGGAGAGGTTAGTGTGGGGAAAAAAAAAGTAAGGATTCCATTTTCAATGGGGAAGTACAATGATGAAGTGTTGTGTGATGTAGTACCTATGCGAGCAACTCATTTTTTGCTAGGGAGGCCTTGGCAATAAAACAAGAGAGTGACTTTTTATGGGTTCAAATGCAAGTACACCCTAGAAGTTGATTGTAGGAGGCTCCACTTGAATTCTTTGAAACCTCATGAAGCTTACATAGACCAAAAGAGACTTTTGAAGAAGATGAAAGAATTTTATGAAGAAAAAGAGAAGAATGAGAATGAGAAAAATTCAAGAGAAAAAGAAGAAGAGAGGTCAACAGAAAGTGAAAAGAAAAAAAAAAGTGGAAAAAGAAAAGAGTGAAAAGAAGATGAGTTTCTTTGCTAAAACAAAAGAGGTGAGGAGTGCATGTGAGGGTCATAGACCTATGGCTCTATTGATGTACAAGGAATCTTTATTTTCTAACACTCTTGACACTAATCCCTATCTTCCTAGTGTTATTTCCCCACTTTCGAAGGAATATCAGGATGACTTCCCAGAGTAGCCACCAAGAGACTTGCCACCAATATGGAGAATTGAGTATCAAATCGACCTTGTTCTAGGAGCACCTCTCAAAAACAAGCCCTTTTATAGGACAAACCCAGAGGAGGCTAAAGAATTGCAAAGGCAAGTGGAGGGGCTACTTCAAAGAGGATATGTGAGGGAGAGTATGAGTCCATGTGTCATTCCAGTCTTGTTGGTTCCAAAGAAAGACGAGACGTGGAGGATGTGCGTCAATTGTGGTTCCATCAACAAGATAATGGTACATATTGCTTCCCTATTCCTAGGTTGGATGACATGCAAGATAAATTGAGTGGTAGCCAATATTTTTCCAAAATTAACTTAAAGAGTGGTTATCATCAAATTTGCATGAAGGAAGGGGATGAATGGAATACGGCTTTTAAACAAAACATGGCTTGTATGAGTGGATTGTGATGCCTTTTGGACTAACTAATGCACCTGGTACATTTATGAAGTTAATGAATCATGTGCTTAGGGGTGCATAGGCAAATTTGTTGTGGTATACTTTGATGATATCCTTGTTTATAGCAAAAATGTAGAAGAGCATGATAAGCACATAAGGCTAGTCTTTGATATCCTTAGAAATGAACAACTATATGCTAATTTGAGTAAATATACTTTTTCTTGCCAAAAATTACTTTTCTTGGCTATGTTGTTTCTACAAATGGTGTTCAAGTGGATAAGGAGAAAATCAAAGTAATCAAAGAATGGCCTATTCCTAAAAGCGCTAGTGAGGTAAGAAGTTTTCATGGGTTGGCTTCGTTCTATCGGAGATTTGTATCTAACTTTAGTACTATAGCAGCCCCTCTTACAGAAATGATCAAGGTGAAGCTTAAGTTTAGGTGGGAGAGCGAAAAAGAAAGGGCTTTTCAATTGCTAAAATCCAAGCATGCATGTTCCCTTATCCTTTCTCTCCCTGATTTCTCTAAGGGTCTTTGAAAATGAATGTGATGCTTCAGGGGTGGGTATAGGAGCAATATTGACGCAAGGGGGTAACCCTATAGCCTACTTTAATGAGAAATTAAATGGGGCTACCTTGAATTATTCTATCTATGACAAAGAATTATTTGCTTTGATTAGGTCCTTAAGAAATTGGCAACACTACCTTTGGCCAAGGGAGTTCGTGATACACACCGACCACGAGTCCCTAAAGCATTTGCAATTGGAAACCAAGCTAAGCAAGAGGCATGCCAAATGGGTAAAGTATATTGAGATGTTTCCCTACGTGATCAAATATATACAAGGTAAAGAAAATGTGGTAGCAGATGCCCTCTCGAGGAAGTACACTTTGCTTTCTACTCTTGACTTTAAATTACATGGCTTTGAGTTTATGGAGGAATTGTATGTTGGGGATGATGATTTTAATGATTTATACCGTGCATGTGAAAAGGGAGCTTGTGACAAGTTTTATGACCATTATAGTTGTTTGTTTAGAGAAAGTAGATTATGTGTGCCTAAATGTTCTATGAGGAGATTATTTGTTTTTTGAAAGTCATGGAGTTAATGGGTCATTTTGGCAACTCTAAAACTTTAAGTATTTTGCAAGAACATTTTTATTGGCCACATATGAAAAGGGATGTTGAGAATGTTTGTTCTAGTTGCATTGTGTGCAAAAAGGCTAAATCAAATTAAGCCACATGGTGCCATTGAATACTCCTAGTCCACCTTGGGTGGATATTTCTATGGATTCTTCTCAAGAATCCATACATCCCTTATCAGTGTATGGATAGCTATCTCTCGAGCACAAGTTTAGGTTCGGCCTTAATGGGAAAATAAAATGGAGCACCTAACAACGCATCCTCACAGACCAAGAACTACGAGATCATCCCTTTCATTATGGGGTGACGGGGGGATCATACCATTCGAGCCGTTTTTTTGTCATGCTTTTCCCAAAGATCTGGAGAAAGTTGCAATCAATAGGATTTCCCTAATCCTTCCTTCCCGAAAGGAAGAGCGTGAAATTCTTTTTCATTATGTTGGGATTTCGTATATGAAGGAGGGGTAAGGATTCTATCTTTGTGGTTGTTTATAGGTTCTCTAAGATGCCTCATTTTGTTGCTTGTGCTAAGAGTGATGATGCTCATCGTGTTGCCAACTTGTTCTTTAAAGAAATTGTGCGCTTGCATGGAATCCCTATGAAAATTGTTACTGACAGGGATACTAAATTTCTAAGTCTTTTTTGGAAGGTGGTGTGGGGTAAACTTGGGACTAAATTGCTATTTTCTACCACCTGTCACCCACAAACTGATGGCCAAACGGAAGTGGTTGATAGAACTTTGGGGACTTAGTTAAGAGCTATAATCAAAAGGAACTTAAAATCTTGGGAGGATTGTTTGCCATTCATGGAATTTGCTTATAATAGATGCATACATTCCTATACTCATTACTCTCCTTTTGAATTGGTATATGATTTTATTCCATTTTCTCCTTTGGATTTGATGCCTTTGTCTTTAAATGAGATGCATAGTCTAGATGGAAAGAAGAAGCGGAATTGGCAAAGAGCATGCATGCTAAGGCAAGAGATAACATCAATGCACAAAACCAAAAGTATGCAAAGCAACATAACAATGGAAGGAAGGCCATGAACTTTGAAGTTGGTAATTGGGTTTGGGTGCATTTCCAGATGGAGTGTTTTCCATATCTCCGAAAGTCCAAGCTTGATCCACTAAGAGATGGTCCCTTCCAAGTCCTAGCAAAGTTCAAGGATAATGCTTACAAGATCAATCTTCTAGGTAAGTATCAAGTTAGTGCCACTTTTAACTTTAGTGACTTCTCTCCTTTTGATGTACATGATGGTGATTTGAGGACAAATCCTTTCGAAGGATGGGGGGGGGGGGGGAGGGGGGGTGATAGAGACCAAGCTCCATCAATGCCATCGGGACCAATCACGAGGATGAGGGCATCAAGGATGAAGAAGGTTTTGATGACATTTGTTCAAGACAAGGAAGAACAACTAGATTTTGAAGCCATCTTTAAAGAAGCTAAGCTTGATGATGATGAATTGGGCAAGATGCTATGGAATATGGTGTCAATTGAAGGCTTGGAAGACTTGAAAAGGTACCAAGAATGTCCCGTAGGAAAGTTGGGGGGAGGACATCAAGTATGCATCAAAGAAAACAAGCAAAATAGAGCCACAACGGAAGGGAGATAGTGGTTGTCCGGTGGCCTGTCCGGCGCAAGGCACACCTAATCAACCACGACCTGCTACAATTCTAGAGAAAATACGGCCCTCCATCAAGCACCGGATGCTCCCTCTGCCAGCACAACAATGTCCAATTTTCATCCTCCTTTATGCATTCCTCTTGTAATTTGAAGCTTGTTTCAAAGATTGTTTAGTATTTACATCCCTAGCATGAATTATTTAGGTCTTTTTATGTTCTTCAAGTATATATAGTCCTTATCTTGTATTTCACCTATCAACCTACAAGCATCTTTTTATTGAAATCAAGAATCCTCGTGGATTAAAACTTGTTCTTGTGAGTGTTCTTTCTCTAACTCTCTTTGTGTTCTCAGTTTAACTACTCTAGGGCTTTTCATCACTTTGGTTAGTTTGTTGATTTGTCTACCAACATGAAGACAATGGTTGATGATTGAAAAGGTCATTGTACTAATTTGAACCTCTAGTCAAGTCTTGGAAAAATTCTTCAAGTTGGTGTGTATTTGACGAAACCCATTTCAAAGAATTCACAGCCAATTCTTATTGAGAATGCAGAAATTTTTTTAAAAAAATGTGATCATTGAAAAAATAATAATAATAATAATTTTTTGACACTTAAAAAAAAACCCCTTTGTTCTATCTCAGCATTTCTTCCCCCATTATAATTCATTGAAATGTGATCAAAACCCTTATGCAAAAGCATGTTTTTTTCTATACATAATTTTCTAAAAAATTTTTGGACTCCTAATAGTTTTAAAAGGCTCTGTTCACTTCATTTTAGCATATATGGTTTTGAAATGTTTGCTTGAATGATGATGCAAAATTCTTCTAGAAGAGCCAATCACATCTGATAGAAAAAAAAATTGAATCACAGTGTTCTCAAACACAAGCAAATAATACTTAATAAAATAAATAGGAATTATGGAAGTCCTTATGGCTTGGAAAGGCTCTATCACTGTATAAATATTTAGCAATTTAACATTATGGTCTTGGATAAAGGACTCATGAAATTGTTGTTTAAGTGCCCAAGAAGCTGAATTCATTCTACTCCACATATTGTCCTTATCATTTCCTGGAAGCTACTTGATGGAGAAGATACCCAAGGATTTCAGCAAGAGTACATCTTGAAACAAAATTCTAAAGAATATATACATATGTATGTGTGCATGTGTATATGTTTTTCGAATGAGACCAAGCGATTTGAATGGCCTCCATGTGTCCTATCATGACTGTTACATAATGAGAATGCTGAGAGTAATATGCTTACGGGATGATTAAGTTCTAGAAGAATGGGGTTTCAACTCATTGCAAGCCAATTTAGACATGCTTTCATCCTTTTTGTTGACAATGTGAGAATTTTAATATGCCTCTTTACTTTCTGGAAACACGTGTTGAATGAAAAAATTAGGAAGAAGATGAAGAGAAAATGTAAAACACATGATCTAACATCTAGGTTTGACAATGTTTGAATTTTTTGACATCTAAGATTCACAAGGATGGTGACATACTAACCTCATCCTAGAGCTGATCCTATATCTCTTGGGCACATCAAAAGAATGATTTATAGCTGATTGGGAGATTGTTTACCATTTTTGCTAGGACCCCACATGCAATTGCAAATTCCATGTAATCATACCCCAGGATGTCACCCTTCCTCGACAAGTGAACCTCCAAGCAATTTGTTACCAAAACCTTTCCTACTCGTGGAAGTACCCTATATACTTCATTAAGAACGCATAAGTAATGGAAAGAAAACAAACTCCTTAGACAGGTGAATGTGTATTATTCCATAAATAAAAGAAGGTCCATAAACTTCAGTATTTCATCATGAGCGTGCCATCATTGTGATTTTATAAGGGGCAGAAGTAGATCATAACTATTAGTTTGTAACTCTCCTTTTCACACTGGAATATTAAAAACCCACGCAATTTGACAAGGAACTTTGGAGGTATCCCATCCCTTTACAAGTTTAATAAAAACATTGTCACACCTAATGCCGAGGGAGCAGCCTTTGCATCATGAGGCATGATGACCTTGTTGTGGCGAACAAAAGAAGCCAAGCTGTTGCGTTTCTAGCTCATAAGAACCTGTTGAATCGATGAGACTACCTCAGTGATTATTTGGTCACTTACAGCACATGCAGGCTCAGCTACAACCTCCATCATGGTCAGTGTTCTTTTAATAGGTGGACGTTTTCCAAAGCTTGACACTAGATCCCAAGATTAAACTGAATGACAGGAGGTAGAGGAAGAAGCCTTTGGTTTCCAATCTATCTCTTTTGATCTGACTCCCTTATAACTGCTACCTGTCAGTCCCTGCAAACAATGAAAAAAGAGGTTAGTTATGACTACTGCACATTATTAAAATGAAAAAAGGCTCATTTGAATATCCCAGTAACTCACGAGTTTGATATCATTATTCAAAAAAAGGAAGTGTTGTATAAGGTTTCTAAAGTCCCTTAAATACTTGGCTTGGGCATAAAGGAACTGAGTATTTCAATTCCAAACTCCACAGTGTCTTCACTGCCGTCACTGTCTTCCTGTTCATCTTCATCTTGGGGCATAGTTAGTCCAATTCAAAATGCATTAAGGGTAAACCATTTTGGCATTATTTGCAAATGATATTACAGCAAAAGTGTTAGTTTAACCACTAGTTTCAGAAATATGGATTCTTGTGATTCTAGAATAGCACAAGAGTTGGAAGAGGGACCGAAAGCATAAACAATTGCTGTTCTTTCTTTACTTTACATAGACTGGATCATCCAAATTCAATTTTAGGGATTTTATCTCTACTTGATGGCTGATCATATTTCCTAGTGGCTAGATTTTGAATATTTTGTGGATATGGACTCTCCTAACAAATCATTTTCGACCTTAGCTTTATGCTTTAGACCTAAGGTGTTTGCAGATTTCTCTTGTATATCCGTTAGTTCTCCTTGTGTTTTAAATGATTCTGGCCTACGTGTATGTCCAAACTTGTCGGCTAGGTTACATTCTTAATGCCCTACCCTTTTTGTAACTTACTTAAAAGTGATTTAACGAGTTGGGTCCCAATAACACCTTTTCAACAAACAAAAAGAAAACACAACTACAACTGGTAATTTCCGGAACTAAAAAGCCTAGACTTTTAAGGATTCAGACTTGGAATAAGAGACTCACAAACAACATAATTGTACTTCTGACTGCAAAGACGTCCTGCATTTTTTCTTTTAAAAGTACTAAAAGTACCCTTGACCTAAAAACTCATAAAATGAGTCATGCTTAAAATTCATGAGCAGTTTTTATTAAAGACTTTTTTCTTGTGTGTCTAAAGTTGGTATTTTGTGTCCAATATATTGAAGACTTAAGACAGATAATTTTAACAAAACATAACTGGTGATATCATAACTGAACTTAGAATCAATCACTTTTGTGGGTTAGTTTTCCACTATTTACTGGTGCAAGGTAAAGCAATCCTTATCTCTCTCCGCCCTTCCACTCTTCTCATTGTCATAAAAGTGTGCAAACAGATGCTTTTTGTCTAATCATATGTCTTTGTTTCCTTTGTATTGTTTATAAGCTTTTATCATTGGAGAGTAGATATTTTTTCTTGTTACTAGTTGTGCTACCTACCAGAGTTCATACTTTTTAATTACTTCCTGTGGGTTATGTTACTTGACGTACATGATTAGCAAGAATATGTATGCCTATCAAGAATAGCATTCTTGGATATCCATCAAAACTGCCCACAAATAATCCCATACTTTAATGCATGCAATGTATTGTATGTATAAAACTTAAAAGTCATAATTCTGAGGCCGATTGAGACTAATCAATGATTGTTTCTTGAGTAACATTTTCTTGTTAACCTCTTCTGGAACTAGTAGGACTGAGTTTCTATGGTGGTTGAGTTCTTAAAAAGAGTTTCAACTTTTTCATAATTCTAGCATTTGCATTAGGTGTAAGTGATACACTCTATCCATCCTATTTTTGTTTGTGGTATAATTCTTTAAGTGACAACATTTATGTTGTCTTTAGAAATTAAGGAAGTCAAAAAGAGAAAGGAAAGAGCTAAAGAACTAGAAAGGCATAGACTTAAGTAAAATTTTTACGAGTGCACGAAGAAGGTCAACTTCAAGCTTTATGGCTCCTCCAACACATAAAAGACATGATGTTGGCAGAGGCAACGCTAAATGTACTAAGAAGGACAACAATATTAAGAAAAATGATAGTGATAAGGAAGACAAAGATGTTGACAAGGATGACAAAGATGGTGCCAAAAATCAAGAAGAAAAAGAAAAGGAGAAGAAGAAGAAGAAGAAGAAGAAGAAGAAGAAGAAGATGATGATGATGATGATGATGATGATGACACCAATGAAGACAAAAAGAAGTGAAAAAGTGAATATAAACCCCAGAGAAGTCATAAAAACCAATAAATATGTTTCACATAATTCTTGAAGTACTTGTCTTTATAAATTCTTGACCTACCTCAGATAAGATCAATAGAGATTCTTAGATGCATTATGTATGAACACATTATGCCTCCACATTTCTTCCTCCCACCCTCTCCGCACCCTTGTGAGCTGATCCCAAATGGACAAAAGGAGTTGAAATTGCACTTTCCAAGACAAGAATTATGTAATTGAAATTCCTAAATTATATGTAATAGTATTGAAATGTGAATATTATAATAATGTTTGACTTCATTTCTCTCTTTAACATTGAGAAACTAACATTATGAATGAAGCATTAGAAAGATTTTAGAAGGAAACATTAGGAAATTTGGAGAACATCTACAATATGGAATGATGTGAAAACTAGCTCACGGAATCCTTATAAAGTATAGGAAATCCACCACCCATAACTGATGTAGGAGAATAAGAGCACGTAATATCCGCATTCCCTACCTCCAACTTGTGGGGGAACCTAAGAGTACAAGATATAGTGACGTGATTCTTGAAAAGGTGACGGTTTTTAGGGTTCATGTTCTTCAAGATCCGTCAATGAAATTGTAGGACTCATCATAAAGTTCAAGGCTAATTAAATTAACCTTTGTAGGAAATCCACATCAACCAATCTCTTGATTTGGCTGACTAATCAATACCTTCATCCAAAGTAAGAACCCTAAGAAGAGCTCATAAGAACACATCAAAAAGATCAAGTTTGATCTTTAAAATTTATCACTTAAAAGTGTTTTCATGTTTGTAGGAAAGTTGGATTTTGGAAATACAAGAAAAAAACTATTTATAGTCTAACATGTAAGAAGTCCTAATACAACTCTAGCAATAGAAATGGTCAAAGGACCTTAATAGCCATTTATAATGGCTTAAAAGATCAAGAAAAGTCAACAAAAGCTAAGTCAAAAAGTCCAAAATGGGTCAAAATTGAATTAGGACCAAAGTAGAAAGTTCAAGGACCAGAGAGAAAAAGTTTGACCGGCACCAGGTGCAGTGTTGGTACTTCTCTGTGAAGGTGCCAAATTCCACCTAAATGAAGTGTTTAACAGCGTGCATGCCTTGGGAACAACCGGTGCATGCCTTGTGATTTAACCGACACCGGTGAAGTATTTTTCACCTTCAAATTTTAAGTCTTGTTCTTAATTGCTTTCTCTCAATCACTACTCATATAATCGAAGAAAATTGCTGAATCATGAAGCAAGCTCCTCAATGTGCTGCTCATTTGGTGGAGAATCAAATTCAAGCAGGTAGCTCAAATGAAGTTCAATTGCTGATGGAGTTAGTGGCTTTGTACCAAACAAGCACCTCATTTGTAAAACCGAATTCCAACAGAAACATGCTGCTCAAACAAAAGCAATTTGACCAAACAAGCAGCTGAATTTCAGCCACAATCAAGCTGCTTGCTCAATTTTGAACAAAATCAAGCAGCTCTATTGAAGTGAAACAATGTATTGGAAGCTATCTTCATCCGGCTGAAATTTCAGCTTGATTCAAGCTTGTTATTCCTCTTCTTTGGGTGCTTTAATTCTTGATTTCTTTTACTTGATTTTAGGTGCTTCTTGAAGTGTTGTCAATCCTATACTTGAAGAACTAATTCTCGTAAACAATCTTCCAAACTTTAATTAGATCACTTCCAAAGAAGACTTCAAAAACTCTTCCATTCCTTGAGATATTTCAACCAAGTCTTTTGTCATCTTTGAAGTGTCATTGTTCATCCTTGGAATGTTATTCTTGTATTTGAAATATAAGTCCTTTAACTTGAGAATCATTGCATAATACATGTCTTCCAACAAGCCCTCATTACAATGATCAACTCTAGGACAGCCCTTCCAATCATATTTTCTTCTATGAATCTTCTTTTCATTGAACTTCTCCACAAATGTCTTCCTTGATGCTTACATTAATGATATGATTGATCCTTGGTATCCATCATTCCCCATCACCTCAAGAGGATTCGTCCTCGAATCTTCAAGTCCTACATTGAGAAGAGAGTTATCACTAACTTTGATTGAATCATCAAGATAATACTTACCAAAGAGTTCAATGCTCTCAAAGGTTTCACAATATCCTCCATGGAAGTCAAATCTTGAAAATGCTTTACCATACCCTTATTTAAAGGTGGTTTTCTTTCCTTGATTAATATGTATTCCTTCTCATCAACAACACACTCATTAGAAGAAACAACATTGACAAAGAATACTATCGACTCTAAGCAACCAATAAACAAAGTTATATCATTCAAAGCTCAGCCATAACTCCGAAGGGTTGATATCCCCCTAAAGCATGTATAAAGGCTCTCTAAACATTGAATTCAAAGACATTAAGCTCAAGAAACAATGCCTTAGCATACCATATCCGTATCCTCCATCAAAAAAATCAAACATATGTATAAATAAATAAGAAAATACCCTTCACATATGTTAGAACTCATTAATTTATCAAGATGCGTAACATTATACTCTTCTAAAAATAGGGGATATGTCACAAACCTCAACAAATCTGTATTGGCGAAACAAAACATAAACCATAGCATCATGTACTTCCACCAAACATGCCAAATAGAGACTAGGCACATAGTTAACACATTGAATTCATCAACACAAGGTCTATCAACTTCACTAAAGATCAATTTCTCCTCATGACATTAATATGCCCCATCACAAGTGCCCAACAAATACACACCAACAATTATATATTTCTTTTTCATTTGTATCACAATGAAGTGAATCTCAAACAAGATAAATAAGAATTTAGAATCAACAATGAGTATGCACACTAGATCACAAGGATACAAGTTATTATCAATAATCATAT
Source organism: Parsonsia alboflavescens (assembly GCA_028571225.1). NCBI lineage: Eukaryota > Viridiplantae > Streptophyta > Magnoliopsida > Gentianales > Apocynaceae > Parsonsia > Parsonsia alboflavescens. The sequence continues at coordinate 17,985 of JAOXNR010005555.1, forward strand.
CATCAAAGATCCACAAAACTCTATCGACTAAGACAAACTTTGAAATTTCATTCATGTTTATCTCAATGACAAGTCTCCTCATGCAAAATAAGTAACTCAAAGCATACGAATGTAAATCCAAGTTATCTCCATGAAAGTCAATAGACAACAAATTATATATAGAATCCTTAGGCATAAACAAAGCTTCCTCTCTAATCAAGGAATTATTATGGTCATAGAATTCAATATAATCAACTCGTTGCCCAACATTAACCACAACATCACAAGCATGAACTTTCTCAAAAGATTTTATAACAAGACCAATACCTAGTATCACATTCAAAAGCTCTTAGAGATATACAATTCACTTCCACTAATCAAGAAATCTTTATGATGCAAAGAATTAACAACAACACCTTGTTCACATAACTCATAAGTATTTCCAAAGTCATACTTCACCAAAGACGACATTATCTCACACTCGAAATTTATCAATTTATCACCAAGTATACAGATAAGAGTATACCAACTTAACATAGCAGTCAACTCCTTATTGTCTTTGCCTTCCTTCAACTTGTTGAGACCTCCAAATTCTTGAAATTTTGGCACAAGAACACTAGAAAAAGAATGGTCAATATTTGAAATGCGTATTGAAATCTCCTTGTTCATCTTGAAGATCAAAGAACTCTCATTCTCTCTTTCTTTCTCATAAGCATTTTCATTTTCTTCACTCAAATCCTTTCTCTCTAGGACACTCATTTCTTCTCCATCAATTTTCTTCTCTTTCTCACACTTGTTTTTCACTCTTTTTGCCGGTTAAGATCTTGCTCAATCTTATGCTCTCCTTTTTCTATTTTCTCTTGTTTTTTTTCTCTCTCATTTTTCACAATGGGAACTTCTTCTTTCACAATTGGAATCTCTTCTTTCACTTCATGGGACTCTACTCCATCATATCTCAGTTGTACATGTTGTGTTTCCAATTGAACAACCGTCACATGATCATTTTCTCTCTTAACTTGACGTGAAAACTCTTGGACGTGCTCATTTCCAACAATTTCTTGAAGAACCTTTCCCCTTTCACTTCATTGGTAACTGAGGTGTCTTCTCTTTTCGGCTCCAAGCTCTCGCATGTTGGATAATAAAAAGTTTTATGGCTATATTCATTATACTTAGTTGATGATGAAGTGACATGATTTGAGCTTTCATAAAATCTACCATTTGATGACTTCCTTTTCTCCAATTTCTTTCAACTTGGGCTGCCATTTGTACCATTTCCTCAAGATCAACAAAAAGGTGTAGTTCTACTCTTTCTTTAATCTCCTTTCTCACCCTTTGAGAAATATAGCCATTGAAGCTTCTCTATACTTTTTAATGTTAGTTCCCTTCATGGCTAACTCCATTTGTTTGAAATTGTCCCCAACACTCTTGGAACCTTGAATAGTGGATATGGAGTTATCTCTCCTTGGCTTCTCATCGACTTCAAAATCATAATAGTCATCATCATATTCCATATACTCATGTCTCCTTCTAGAATGATTTTCTTCTTGTCTCCCTCTTCCAATTCTTCCATTTGGCACATACTCCCTAGAAGAACAAGGTTGATTTTCATCTCCCCTTCCTCCTTGTTGCACTTTTTTTCAAAGAGTTTTATATTGGAGATCATCTACCCTTCTTTCAAAGTTTTCAACTCTAGAGTTCAATTCCTTTCTCATCTCCTTCATGCTCCACTCACTCCATGAAAGTGTTCCAACAAATATTCATGTCATTCCTTTCAATATGTGATGAAATTCGCCCTATCAAAGACTAAAACTTGCTTACTGGGCTAACGTTTACTCATTATGGTTTATTCTACATGAGTTTGCAAGGACTTTTTTAGTTCGAGATTTTGGCATTGAGGATTTCTGTTTTACCATTGGAATAATAATAAGCCCTTTGTTTAGATGTAGCTTTTGGCATTTCAGATTTTATATTGTATTTTATCTTTATATCTTTATGATGTCTGGGTTCTTTTGATATTGTTTCAATAAAGTTTTGGGATGTGATATTCGGTATTTTTTTTTTTTTAGGATTAATATATTTAGGATTGTTTTCTTTTTTGAACATTGATTTACTTTTTTAGTTGCAATTTTATTTTTCTTTAGTTTTGTTATGCTAAGGATGATTCAAAGTGATAACAACATTTCTTAGTGGAAAAAGATATTCATTTCAATACAAGATAATAATATATTCGAAAAATGAATTTGTGAGGATTAGGTCATTTTTAGAAACGCTAAGTCATAGCTATCAAAGGACACAATAAAGAAGTTTTTTGAGATTCACTATTACCCTTTTTTTTTTCTAAATAATACTTGAGTGAAACAATATTTATTAAATAACACTTTTAAATATCACAGAAAAAAATATAATTTAAATAAAATATAATTTATAAATTACTTTTATAAATAAATAATATATCACGGGTTAAAATTGTACTTAATAATGATCATGATTGAGTTGCTTAAATTAGATATAAATTTTAGACAAAATAGTTAAACTAATATAAATATAATTAATTAAATATTCATTAAAATAAATTGAATTTGTCAATTTTTTAAAAGGTAACATATATAAATAGAAAATTTAGAAATTGAATTTTTGTTAAGAACAAAAATTCATCATAAGGATTCAGAGATTTTTGTTTTCTTTTGCGGACATTTGAATTTAGAAAAACAAATGAGAGTTTGGACGAGCAGGGATGACAAATTGAATTTTTATAAATTTATACATTTTTACCACATAAAAATTTATAAATTTTGAATTAAAAAAAAATGATAGTTTGGACATTGACACATAACTTTTACGTTATAAATTTATTGTTTTATTTATTTTCTAAATAACGATAATAAATTAGAGAACTTTTATTCATTAAAAATTTATTTGATAATATTTATTAATTGTTATGATTCAATGAATTGAATTAATTAAATCAATTAATTTAGAATAAATATGAACTAAATTAATTCAATATTTATTTACTAAGTAGTAATGCTTAATTATATTTTACAAAAGAAATAATTAAGAAGACGAAGAGTTTTCTTTCTTTCCTTTGAAGTAATTTTGGATAACTATTTAATATTTTGGAGGAAATACCTAGACACATACAAGGATCTAGAAATTAGATTATATGAAAGTTTCAAAATTGTATGTATCATATTAACTTTTTTTGTTTTTGGTTTTTTACTTGAGGTTTGATAATTCATTACTCATTGTAAATTTAGAAAGAAAAGAAGAAGAAAAAAGCCATAAAACTGTTAAAGAAAAGGGGTACTCAACGTTTCAGCCCACTGCAAAACTCCATATGGCCCATTGTCATTTTATTAGACAATTGTAAAAATGGTTAAAAATAATAAATAAAAAATTTTAAAAAAAAGAGACAAGGTTTGGACTGATATTAACAAAGAACCCTTCATTCATCAAATTGAAAAAACAATTCCCAAGATTTCATCAAGTGATTCAATTATTTGACCAAGTTATCTTCCAACATTAATCAATGATTTGAATTTAATCAATTCAATCCAACTCCCTAGCCAAGTATTGAAAACCCTAAGCGGTTGTCTAGGAACCCTAGAGCCTTTGATGAACTCACTCAAGAATGTATGTTTGATCCTCAATTAATCACATAAGTTTGATTTAGTTGTTTGTAAAAGAGGTTCTTGAATTACAAAGATAAGAAAAATATAAAGTCTAAGAACCTTGAAAAAAGCCTTAAAATTTCATGTTAATATAGAAGGACTAAAGTGCCCTTTAAAACAAATTATGTTCCCTAAGAAAAGTGTTCAAAAAGGTAAAAACAAAGTCATAAAGGTTAGGGGCTGTTTGGTGGGCTCCATCCGGCTCCTGTTGTAGCTTGGAATGAGGTATTAGGCATGTCCGGCTCTTTATCTGGGGCCAGTTGCGGGTGCATTGTGTTTCACCCGACAGCAATCCATCTTCCACTAACATCGAGTAATCCTTGACCGTTTTCGAGCCTTTCTCTTTCTAACTTGAAATAAAACATTCTCGGTGAATCTTGAACTTGAAATATAAATCCTTGTACTCTTCCACCCATCAAGCTTGTCTTTCATGAAAACTTCTGAAATTATCTTTTCTTTGTCATCATGCTTAGCTTCATGAACCTCATGTACAACCACACGGACTTCATCTTAATTATGGTTAGACTTGCAAACCCTCACATTTGATGCCAACTAGATTGAATCTTATAATTTCCTCATATGTTAGCTTCCATGAATCCTTCCAAGCCAAGTGTGTGATGGAGATCACGGATCAATCATATCATTAATGGAATCATCAAGAAAGACATTTGATAGGGATCAAGGAGCTATCTTAGCATTGGTGGAGCTATCATGGAAGCCATCAAAGGAAGGGTGCATTGAAGATGAAGTTCATGGAAGAAAACATACTTATATGCACTTGCACTTCAAGAATGACAAAACCTTAATGCTAACTTGTACTTCAAATACAAGTATGATGCTTCGAGAATGGAGAAAGTCTTGGATCAAATGGCTCAAGGAATGGAAGAACTTGAAGCTTCCTTTGGAGGTATTCTTACAAATGCATGGAGATTTACGTACAAAGATTTGCACTTCAAGTTTAAGGCTAATGACGAGTTGAAGTGGCTTGAAAAACACACCATGGAACACCAAAAATCAAGCCAAGACAACCGAAGAAGAAGGAACCAAAGAAGGCCAAGAAAACAAGCAAAATGGAGTCAAAACAGAAGAGGAACAGTGCTAATCCGGTGCACCATCAGGTCTAGAGAACCGGAGCTGGACGGAAGTGGAGACAGAGAGGGAGTACCATCTAGTAGCCATTTGGTGCCTGATGGTGGTGGGGCCGAAGTCGAATGCCGTTCAAGCTGCCAGACCAATGTTCGAGTTTTGATGGTTTTGTATGCTTTCTTCTTGTAATTTTTGATATGTCTCAAGGATAGTTAAGTACTTACACCCCTAGCACGAATTGTTAGGTTATTTTATGGTTTAGAATTATAAATACTCTCTTCATTTGTCATTTTAAAACAATTCCACACACATGATTTTATCAAATTGAAAAATCCTTTGGGATCAAACTTGTTCTTTCATGAATGTTCTTCATAGGATCTCTTAGGATTCTTGAACAACTACTCCAGGGCTTTTCATCACTTTGTTTACGGTGTTGATTTGTCTACCAACATCAAGACAATGGTTGATGACTGACAAATATCATAGGTCATTGTACTAACTTGAACCTCTAGGTGAGTCTTGGGCAAAATCTTTCAAGTTGATGTGTTTTTTATGAAACCCATTTCAAAGAAATCACATCATCTTTTGGTATCAAAGCCTAGGTTCTTCATCTTGAATTTTGCCTATCTCTATTTGCTTTCTTTGTTTAAGTGTTTAAGGTCATTTTTTATTTCTTGAAATCTATGATCTTATATATGTGTTTTTGTGATTTGTTTCCTCTACATTTATCCTAGTATCTTTTGGATGATCCTCTGTGTTTGTTGGAATTAAGCCTAAGATACAAAACTATGGCTAAATTCTATTTGTTCGGTTTGTTCATCTATCTCTGTAGAAAAGAAAAGAAGAGTTCTTGTTCTTGAAAATTAAAAGAAATTTTAAAAAAATTCCTGCATAAAGAGAAAGAAAGAATGTGCCCAAATTAAATGTTATTGTGAGATTTCTTTTTGAATTCCATTGAAATTAATTGTGTTGAGGTTGAATTAAAGTTCTATTGTGATTGAATTGCCTATTATCTATCAAATTTGAAATCAAGGGAATTGGGTTTGTTGAATTCATTGACAAATTGGATCACATTTTCATTGCCCTCTAGGTGTTTGATAAAATTCCCCTTTGAAATTTTCTTTGAACTCCAAGAATTTGATCAATTGTTTTCATCTTACATTGACCTAAGCTTAGAAGCTTTATCTATTTGGCTCTTGATTTTTGCTCATTCGTTGACTAATTGAATTGAGTTATGTGGATGACTTGGCATCTTTGCGTGAAGTGTTTGCATTGATCAATTGAGTTGGTTAAGAACTTGAAAGAGAGCTAGAGTGGAATAAGGCTTAAGGGGGGTGAGTTCCATAGAAAGAAAGAGTCAATCGAAGGTGTGATCCACAAGTGACTAGTGAGGTTCAATATTCCCCGGTTTTTCTTGTTTTTCTTTATAGGTAAATCATGACTAGAGGAGCATTTTCATCATCTCAAGCATCACATATTGTAAGGAATGATATGGACACTTCTATGGCTACCCTTATGGAGAAAGTGGATGAGATAACCATGAACTTTGAAAGAAGGGTGGATGAACACCAATTAGAGATCATGTGCAAAAAGGGAGAAGAGGACGGGAATCTCTACCTAGCTCTTCTAAGGAGTATGCATCACATAGAGGAGTTGATAGAAGAGCTTATCAAGTGAATCCATCTAGAAGGAGACATGTGCATATGAAGTATGATAATGATGACTATTATGGCTATGATATTGATGAGGGGAAAAGGAGGGATAGGTACCTATCTACTGCTCAAGGTTCCAAGAGTGCTAAGGACTACTTCAAACTAATGGAGTTAGCCATGAAAGGAACTAACATTAAAAGGGATAGAGAAGCTTCAATGGCAATATTTCTCAAAGAGTTGAGAAAGGAGATTAGAGAAAGAGTAGAACCACACCTTTTTGTTGATCTTGAGGAAATGGTACAAACGGCCATCCAAGTTGAAAGAAACTTGGAGAAAAGGAAGTCATCAAATGGAAGCTTTTATGAAAGCTCAAGTCATGTCACTTCTTCATCAACTAAGTGCAATGAAAATGGCCATAAAACTTGTTATTATCCAATATGGGAGAGCTTGGTGCCCAAAAAGGAAGATACCTCAATTACAAAAGAAGATAATGGTGAAATGGGTCTTCAAGAAATTGTTGGAAACAGGAAAGTCCAAGAGATCTAATGTGAAGTGACGGAAGAAAAAGAAAATGAGAATGAGCACAAGGAAGAATATGAGATTGAGAGAAAAGAAAAGAATGAAATTGAAAGAAAGGAGATGAGAGAAGAAAAAGAGAGCTCATATGAAAAAGAAAGAGAGAATAAGAGTGCTTTAGTGAGGAACAAAGAGATTTATATTCCTACTTCTAACAATGACCATCCGTTTTTAGTGTTTCCTTGTCTAGGTAGCAAGACTTTGAAGGCATAATCAAGTTGAATGAAGGCAAGGACAACATGCTAATTAGTGAGATGTTAAAGTGGTACACTCTTATCTCTACCCTTGGTGATAGGTTGTTGAATTATGAGCATGAAAATATGTTTTCTATGATTAAGTATATGCTTATGACGTTAATAAGCAAGATGCCATTGTTCAAATTTTAGAGCATAATGATTACTTGTTTAGAGAAAGCATATCTCATACTTCTTTGAGTCTTGTGATAGTTTTTATGGATTTTGAAGGTGTTAAGGAGTCATGTGTGCAAGAAAATGATGATAGATGTGTGATTGAATGTGGTTCTAGAAATGAGATTCATGCATGTGGAAGTAAGTTGTATATCTCTAAGAGCTTTTTAAATGAAATGCTAGATCTGAAGCTCGTTAGGAAATCATTTGTGGATGAGCATGCTTGTGATTTTGTGCTTAATGTCTCTAGACAAATTATATAATAATTCTTTGATTGGAGAAAATGCTTTTTTTATGCTTATGAATTCAATGTATGACTTGTTGGCCATTTTGTTTCATAGAAACAACTTGGAGATATATTCTTGTGAATGGAATTACTTGAACTTCTTTTTGAAGTGCATCTTTGGGACACACATGAATGGAATTTCAAAGTTTGTTTTAGATGATCGAGTATTGTGGATCTTTGATGATAAAATTCTTGGTAAAAATTTATATCTTTGTGGTCTGGTGTGCATCCTCATTGTTGACTCTAAATTTTTGTTCATCTTGTTTGAGATGCACTCCATTGTGATTCATATGAGAGGAAAATTCATGCTTATTGATGATAATTGCATGTTGGAGATTGACAATGAAGCATGTCATGTTAAGAGGTTGACTTTAGTTGAAATATTGAAGTTTCATCACTTATATAACAACATGAATGCTCGGATTCCATATTTTCTTAAGGTTCTTAGATTCAAAACTTATGATTTTCATGGTAATATGCTTCGAATTGGTATCTTATGTGCTCTTGATTGTTCCAAGCATGATGTATTTAAGTTGATGAATCTTGAGAATCGTGAAGTTGATTTGGTGAGAGATATGTAAGTCCTAGAACCTTCAATGTCTTGTTTAAAAAACATGTCTTAGGATTACTTATGAAAAAGAAGCCTGTGATTGTTGGAGCATTCTTATTTATATCTTGTGAAAAGATTATTTATGATAAGAAGTTGATCTTTAATGAAGTTGAACCTTATGAGGACGAAATCAATGAGTTTGCTATGTGCTTAATCTCTATTTGGCGTGATTGGTGGAACTATATGATGTTATGGTTTGAGTTTTGAGCCAAGAATAGAGATATGTTGAGATTTTCAAAATTTTGGAAATATCCCCTGTTTTTAGAAGAGCATAATGATGTCCATCTTGATGATTTTATGAATTCTTGCAGATGATGGTGTTATTTTCTTATTCATTGCACACATATGTTTGATGTTTTTTATGGAAGGCATAGATATGCTAAGCTAAGGGAGAGTATCTTGTGTTTATTATGCTTGAAAGGGAGATTTGGAAATCAATTCTATAATGCCTTAAGGGGTCATAAACCTTTACAACTTTTGGTTTGTTCTTTCAATGGAAAATCTTTGTTTTCTTGATGCCTAAATTTGATATTTGTGCTTGGCTATATTGCCCTTGTTCATGAGTTCATTGTAGATGGAAGAAGGATTATTTGTACTAAAGAATGGCCTCAACCTTTTAAGGAACAAAGAGTAAGGCATCTTCATGACATTTTCCCAAAGAAGGATGATCAATGCCTGGTTCTTGAGAGCTTGGATTCACATGGTAAGATTCATATTCATCTTTTAATCCATGATAGTGACAATTCTCTTCTCTATGTAGGACTTCAAGATTCAAGGACGAATCCTTTTGAGGTGAAGAGGAATGATAGGGATCAAGGAGCTATCTTAACATTGGTGGAGCTGTCATGGAAGCCATCAAAGGAAGGGTGCACTGAAGATGAAGTTCATGGAAGAAAACATACTTATAAACACTTGCACTTCAAGAATGAGAGAACTTTAATGCTAAAGAATGAAGCAAAGTACAAGAACTTGTACTTCAAATACAAGTATGATGCTTCATCAATGAAGAAAGTCTTGGATCAAAGGGCTCAAAGAGTGGAAGAACTTGAAGCTTCATTTGGAGGAATTCTTACAAATGCATGGAGATTTACTTACAAAGATTTTCACTTCAAGTTTAAGGCTAATGAAGAGTTGAAGTGGCTTGCAAAAACATAACATGGAACACCAAAAATCAAGCCATGACAACCCAAGAAGAAAGAACCAAAAATGGCCAAGAAAACAAGTAAAATGTAGTCAAAAAGGAAGTGGAACAGTGCTGATCCAGTGCACCATCCGGTCCAAAGAGCCAGAGCAAGACAGAAGTGGAGACAGAGAGGGAGTTTTGTCCAGTACCCATTCGGCACCTGATGGTGGTGGAGCAAGCATTGGATGCCCTCCGAGCAGCCCAACTCATGTTCGCGTTTTGATGGTTTTTTATACTTGCTTCTTGTCATTTTTGATATGTTTCAAGGGTAGTTAAATACTTACACCCCTAACACAAATTGTTAGGTTATTTTGTTGTTTAGAACTATAAATACTCTCTTCATTTGTCATTTTAAAACAATTCCACAAACATGATTTTATCAAATTGAAAAGTCCTTTTGGATCAAACTTGTTCTTTCATAAGTGTTCTTCACAGGATCTCTTAGGGTTCTTAAACAACTACTCAAGGGCTTTTCATCACTTTGGCTATTATGTTGATTTGTCTACCAACATCTAAACATTAGTTGATGATTGAAAAATAGCATAGGTCATTGTACTAACTTGAACCTCTAGGTGAGTTTTGGGTGAAATCTTTCAAGTTGATGTGCTTTGGATTAAACCCATTTTAAAGAAATCACATCAACATTCATGGAGGACTTCACTGAAGGGAAGATACATAGAAGAAAAGTTTCATATAAAGACCTTCATTCCAAGCTTGAGAGATTATGGAAGATTTCTAGTTATTACTTTGCTATGAATCAATCAAATATTGACTTGAAGATTATGTACTAGAACTTGTATTTCAAATAAAAGAATGAAGTCTCAAGAATGAAAATTGATCGCAAATCAGTCAAAGAAGTCTTGGTTGCTCAAAGGATTGAAGAGTTTATAGTCTTCTTTGAAGGTGATCTTAACAATGGTTGGATGTTCTTCTATGAGGATTTGTACTTCAAGTTTAGTCTTGAAAACATGATTAAAATAGGCTTGAAAACACATCAAGGATCAACTAAAATCAAGTGGAAGAAACCAAGAAGTGAAGCAATAAAGAAGAGCATGAAACAACAAAAAAAACAAGTTGATGGTTGAAGAAGTGCTCCAATCAGTGCCAATCAAGGGAAGGACTTGTGCCGGTGAGGAGTAGCATTTTCTTACAAAAATAGCTAAACTTCAGGCTTCAACAGGTGAAAGCATCGTAGCCACAACCGATGCAGGTTAGGTGGTTGCCCAATTTCTGAAATTGGTCCCTCAACTCTTCAGCTTTGGTCCTAATGCGATCTTGACTCATTTTGGATGGTTGACTTGATTTTTATTGACTTTACTTGGTCTTCTACTATATTAAAGGGTTATTAAGGTCTTTTGACAAATGTAAAACAAGATTTGGGCTTCTTACATCTTAGGCTATCAATAGTCTCTGTGTAATAGTTAAACCACCAACTTTTCTACAAGCAACGATTACAATGAGTGACTTTTCTTTCTTAGATCAAATTGATCTTTCAGTGGGTTTCTTCAAGAACTTTTCTAGGGTTCTTGAAATACTTCGAAAGCCTTTTCAATTATTTGGCTTAGGAATTGAAATTGTCTACCAAATCAATCAAGTTGGTTGATTGTTAACATTAACAAGAGGTTAATCTAATTTCTAAGCTTGAACAACTTGATGAGCCTTGGGAATTCGAGTCAATTTTTGATGGATCAAGAGTTGGACCAAGATATTGAGAAACTTCAACTCAATATCACATTAGTGTCCTACTTGACATCCATCATTCACCCCCACTTTAGAAATATTCATCCTCAAATCTTCAAGTCCTACATAGACAAGAGAAGAATATGTTCCCCAAGAAATAATGTTCTCATAGGCTTGGCAACTGCTTTTTTCCATAGAAATTATAACATGAAAACATCTTAACATTCCTTCCTTCAAAGGTTGATAACCCCCATAAGGTATGGTACAAGATAGCTCCAAACTTGAAAGCCAATTTCATAAAATCATGATTATCAAAACATTATAACTTCAAGAAACACCTTCTCAAGCTATCATTCAAATGACCTCCATCAAAGATATCAAACACATGAACAAAGAATAAAAAGATAACTCTCACATATGCAAGCTTGCTCAATATCATCAACTATCACATTTAAGGTCATAATTGGTTCCAAGATCTCAACAAACCTTTATTGATTTCATAAAATACAATCCATAGCATCACATAGTTCCACCAAATAAAGATCAAACTCATGACATCCATGCTATTATCATGATCATCATGAAGTTTCTCAACTACCATGAAGAACAATTTGTTAACATGAAATGCCCTCATCAAAGAATTATCCTCAAAAAGTAGAGACTTTCTTTTCACAAGTATCGGAAAGAAATAGATTTCAAACGAGATAATGAAGCACATGCAATCAACAATAAATATACACAATAGACCACACAGATAGAAGTTTGAGTCAAGGATTGTAATATCAAATATCCACAATACCCTATCAACCAAGACAAACTTTGAAATCTCATTCATGGATATTCCAGGGTCATGCTTTAACAAGAAATTCAAGCATCCCAAATCATAAGATTTTGTCTCCAAGCCATCCCCATGAAATTCAACAATCAAGAAATCACACATAGATCTCATAGGCATGAACATAGCATTTCCACAAAGCAAAAAATCAACAAGCTTATAGAATTTACCATTTATGACTTGCTTAGAAACATCAAGCACAAAAACACAAGCATGCTCTTTCACAAATGAGTCCTTCACAAACATAAAGTCTTAAAAGCTTTCGCTGGACTCAAAGAAGTACAAAACTTGTTCTTTCCAATCAAGGAATCATTATGCCCAAAGAACTCAACAATGGCACCTTGTTTACATGCGTCACGTACACTCACAAAATGATCCATTGTAATAGATAAAACAACTTTTCATACTCAAAATTGATCAATCTGTCACCAAGTGTAGATATAAGAGTATACCACTTTAATACCGTGTTGTCCTTGCCTTCCTTCTCCAAGATTAAGACTTCAAGCTCCTGAAATTTTGGCACAAGAACACCAGAAAATGAATGGTCAATGTTAGAAATGGGTATAGAAATCTCTTTGTTCTTCATGAGAACCAAGCCACTCTCAATCTCTCTCTTACTTTTTCATAAAAGATCACTTTTCCTTCACTCATTGTTCTTATCTCATTCTCTCTCTTTTCTTTTTCTTTCCTCACAAGTTCTTCTTCCCTCTCATTCTCACTCTCATTTTTCAATTCTTGCTCTTTCTCAATTTCCTTATTTACCAACTCTTCTTTTTCCTCAATTGGAACCTCTACTTTGTTTCCGTGGGACTATACTCCATCATGTTTCACTTGTACGATTTAGCTTCTCATTCAACAAGTGTCACATGATCAATTTCTTCCTTAATTTCACTTGGGTTCACTAGGACTTGCCGCTTTAACCACAACTTCTTGATGATCCATTTCACCTTGAGTAGCCTCTGCTGATCTTCTCTTGTCAAAACATTTTGCACTTTAACTGGTGAAGATGTAACTTGATTTGAGCTCCCATTAGACTCTTTATAGGAATACTTCTCTTTCTTCAAATTTCCTTCAAAGAAATTGGCCTTGCATGCCATCTCCCCAAGACAAGAATATCAGTTTTTTTCAATTCTTTCATCAATCTCCCTATTCTACCTTTGAAAAATCTAATCATTTTAGCCTCTTCACTCTCTTTTATATTGACTCTTCTCATTTCTCTTTCCAACTCCTCATGATACTCTTTTACACTCTTGAAGCCTTGCATGAGAATTCTTAGCTCTTCACTTCATATTCATGGCTTGTCATAAACCTCTCTCTCATCCTAATTTTCAAATCTTCCCAAGAAGAAATGGTTGGCTTCGAAGTATCAATATTCGAACTTTTGTTTCTCAATTGCAATTGGTTCCAATAGGTTAAAGGAATAATCCTTAAGACTCCCAACAATCAATTTCATCTTCTCTTCTTGCAAGTAGTTAGGTCCATCATGCATCAGTTCTACTTCAATTTCCCAAGCAAGATAAGATTTGGGATCTTCCAAACTATAGAAATATGGAATGGTGTTTATGTTGTTCCCAATATTTCTTTCATAGCCTCGTTATCTCCTTGGTCCCTCTTCATGGACACAGTCATATGAACCTTTATCATAATAGTCTTCTTGTTCATATCTCCTTGTAGATGGATTCAATTGTTGTTTCCTTCAACCAACCACTTCATATGACAAATACTTGTTAGAAGAACAAGGTTAAGATGTCTCCCATTTTCCTCTATAATAAGATGCTTGAGATGATGGTTTTTCATGATGCACCTACAAAATGAACAAAAAAAACACGGGAAATAGATATCCTCATAATCTACTCATGCATCGCTCTTGAATTACACTTTTTTTCTTTCTAATGTACTAACCTCCTTGTGCCTGTCACCTCTCTAAACTCTTCTTCAAATTCTTAACTAACTCAGAGGGTAATATAATCAACTCAAGCAAAGAATGCCAAATCAAATCACAAAACACAATCCAATTAGTCAATATTGTTCAACATATAAGAAACAAATAGATTAGATTTTCAAAGAAATGGGTCAATGAGCATAAAGCAAATGATCAAACTTTTAGAATTCCAAAGAAAAAGATGATAGGCATATTCTCAAACACCTTGAGGACAAATATTTGTGATCCAAATTTCAATGAATTTTCAATGATTAGAAGTGCCTTAATAAAAAATTTTGAGTAGGCAATAGGCAATTCAACGCAATTGATCAACAATTCAATCTCTACTCAACAATTGGATCAACTTCTCCATAAAATTCAACTTCACAATCAATAGATCACAAGGATTTTCAAATTTTTCATACTCCCCCCATTTTATTTTTTTTTTTTCGAATTTATTTGGTTTTTCTAAGATCTTTGATCTTTCTTTCTTCCCTTTTTTTTTACATATTTTCTTTTGCAAAGATAGAAGATACAAGTATAATCACAAAGCGAAAAGAATTTCCCCTTGTTTTTAGCCTTAGGAACAATTCTCAAAAATACAGTAGGATCACAAGAGAAGAACTAGGATAGATGTTCACAGATAAACACAAAACATTCATAAGATCATAGGTTTTCAATTAAACAAATATGATCTTAAAACTAAACAAAGAAAGTAAATAAGATAGGAAAACCTCTTGATGAAAAACGTAGGCTCTTATACAAAAAGGGTGATGTGATCTCAACAAGGACCCTTCATTCATCAAATTGAAAGTCCCATCAATGGAGAAACAATTCTCAAGATTTCATCAAGTGACTCAAGCTAGATTCATTGACCAAGTTGTCTTCCAACATTAACTAATGTTGAATTTCATCAATTCAATCCAACACCCTGACCAAGGATTGAAAAACATAAGTGGCTATCTAAGAACCCTAGAAGAGCTGTTGATGAGCTCACTCACGAAGTTATGTTTGATCCGAAAGGAATTACACAATTTTGATTTAGTTGTTTTTAAAAGAGGTTATTGAATTACAAAGATAAGAACTATATATAGTCTAAGAACCTTGAAAAACCAATTAAAATTTTGCATTATTATAGAAGGACTAAAGTGCCCTTTAAAAAAAATTAAGTTCCCTAGGAAAAGTCTTCAAAATGGTCAAAAAAAAGTCATAAAGGTCTGGTGCTCCCTCTTGGAATGAGGTACTAGGAGTGTCAGGTGCCAGTTGCAAGCTCACCATGCTGTGTCGAGCCTGAAAGGAAGCCATCTTCGACCGACATCAAGCAATCCTTGACCTTTTTCGAGTTGTGCTCTTCCCAACTTGAAATAAAACACTCTTGGTGAATCTTGAACTTGAAATACAAATCCTTGTACAAGAACTTCCATCCATTAAGCTTGTCGTTCATGATAGCTTCACAAATTATCTTGTCCCTTGTGTTTTTTTTTACACCTACCCCTCCCCTCGAGGATCAAAAGTGGCATCCCACCTACCCTCGGCGTGTCTCAAACTCGAGGCCTCCCGATCCCAAGTGTTGCTGCTTACTAGTAAGTTAACTAAGCTTGACAATTATCTTGTCCTTGTCATCATGCTTAACTTCATGAACCTCATCTTCAACCACATGGACTTCATCTTCATTATGGTTAGACTGGAATTGCAAACCCTCACATTTAATGCCAAGTAGATTGAATCTTCTAATCTCTTCAAATGTTAGCTTCCATGAATCCTTCCAAGTCTAGTGTGCTACTTGATGTCCATCAAGTTTACAAACCGTCAACCTACATTCTTTTTCTGTAATTCCTTTTTCTTTATTTTAGTAATTATAAAAATAAATGTGAAGAAATATGAAGGATTAAAAGGAAAACATTCTTAATTATTCTTTATCAATATATTAATGAGTTATTGGTCAATCCAGTCCTCAAACTATAGCCTTTTGGAAGTTTTGATCCCTAAAATTTTCTTTTTTTTGCCTGTTTAGTCCTTAAACAATTTACGGCTTCGCTTTTTTGGTCCTTTTGACCGCATTCTTCAAAAATGTCATCGGAATTTGGAGTTAATGGTCTGTTGACCAAAATAGGGAGGGTATTTCCATTATTATACCATTCATAAGTGAAATATTAACAAGAAAAAAAATTAATTTCTTTTTCCATCATTCCCCGACTCTGCTCATCTTCTCCATCACTATGCCGAGCTCTAGTCCTCGGATGACTGTCGAAGTGAATGCAGAGAATAATGGCCTTTCTTCTCCATTTGTCCATCTCTCTAGAAAGTTTTCAAACCCCTAAGGTAAGAGAATTCTCCAACCAAATGCAGAGCCTTTTCGCCGCTCAACAAATTGGCAATCGATAAATAGAAGCCAACCTATCATCATCATAAATGGATTGCTGATATCCAATCCAAGTCTTTCCTCCCTGTATTTGTGATTGTCACTAGCTACTGAGCTCGGCATAGTGACGGAGAAGATGAGCAGTGCCAGGAAGAGTGTATTGGTGATGTGGCATGCTTAAGGTGTTAAAATCAATAGAAAAACTTTAGTCTTCTAAAAGGAAAATTAGCAAAAATACACGCTAATTATTTACGATTCACTCACAATAAGTACATACTTTATTTTCATCATTTTAGATACATAATAGATTTTCGACTGTTTATTCCCAACCCACCACCACAACTCAAGGTGGAATCCGGTAAACTTTAACATGTGCACTGCATGTGACATTTTTTAAGGATAAAATTGTCATTTAATTCTGTTATATTATAAAAAAAATTTATCAAAAAAAAAAACTATTAAAAGACTCATAATTTAGGTTTTTTTTCTTTTAATATAATAGAATTAAATGACAATTTTACCCTTAAATAAATATCACATGCATTGCACATGTCGAAAGCTATCGGATTTTGCCTTGAGATGGGTGGCGGGTTATGCATAAATAGTCAAGAATTTATTTTATATATAAAAAGATCAAAATAAAGTATGTAGTTATTTTGAATGAATCATAAATAGTTAATGTGTATTTTCCACTGATTTCCCTTTCCAAAATGGAAACTTGGTGTTTACAATAGAATATAATAGAATAGATTACGTATATGGATTCTTAGGTTTTTTTAAAAAGGTTTTTCTTAATCCATTTTGAAAAATAACAGTTTTTAGAACTATAAAATATATTTTTTCCTGTAAATTAATTTTTTGTAAAAATAAAAATTATGCACCAAAATTATATGACTTTGATTTTTGAGTTTTTAAATTTAGAAAAATATATACATTTAGACTAGTGACAAATGTCAAATTAAGTTACTACTTTTTATTAGTTACATTTATTTTTAATACAATAGTATCGCATAATATAATGTATACTAATTAAAGTTTAATTTATTCGTAATACATGAAAATTGAGATAATTTAATTCTTCAATTGAATTTTTAAATAAAAACAATAAATTTGATAATACCTAAAAATTAGATATAAGTGTTTTTTTATAATTTTTTGAATGTTTATTTATGATTGATATAAA
>JAOXNR010005565.1:0-35395 GCA_028571225.1 Parsonsia alboflavescens
TTTCTTCAGGGACAGCACAAGCTTCATGACCGTCATGCCAAGTGGATCACCATGTTGCAGGAATTCACTTTTACCCTTACGCATAAATCGGGAGTTATGAACAAGGTGGCAGACGCGTTGAGTAGATAACATTCACTGCTGAACATGATGAAGATTGTCGCTTTAGGCTTTGAGAGCTTGCGAGAGGATTTGTGGAGTGATACTGATTTTGGACAGGTGGTGCGAGATGTTGAGCAACAACTTCGAAGTGATTTTGTACTTCATGAGGGATAGCTTTTCTGAGGTAACTCTTTGTGCATTCCTGATACTTCTCGTAGATTATTGATTGTCCAGGAATTGCATGCTCAAGGGCATTTTGGGAAAGATAAGACAATTGGTTTGGTTAAGGAGAGTTTTTATTGGCCTGGAATTGATAAATACGTTTAGGATTATGTGCAGAGATGCCGGTTCTATCAGGTATCTAAGGGTAGCAACAGCAATCAGGGCTTATACACTCCATTGTGAATTCCGGATGAGCCTTGGACTAATGTGTCCATGGATTTTGTTCTTGGCTTGCCAAGAATGCAGAAGGGATTTGATAGTATTTTTGTTGTGGTGGACTGATTCAATAAGATGGCCGTTTTTATAGCCTGCAAGCCTACCATGGATGCTAGCAGAATAGCGGAACTGTACTTTGTTGAGGTGGTTTGGCGTTTGCCCTTCCTAGGACTATTTTGTTCGATAGGGATACCAAATTCATGAGTCATTTTTGGTGAGAACTTTGGAAGAGATTGGGAACGACTTTGAAATTCAGCAGTCCTTATCATCCTCAGACAGATGGGCAAACTGAAGTAGTGAACAGATCATTGGCCAATATGCTTCGAGCTCAAGTCAAGACTTACGGCTCTTGGGATTCTCTCCTTCCCAAGATTGAGTTCGAATTTAATTGTTCAATTAACAGGTCTACTCAATACTTTCCTTTTCAGATTGTGTATGGCAGGAACCCACGGAGTCCGATTGATCTTGCCCTTCCGGATGATGGATCTATGTCCAAGAATCTGGAGGAGAGCATTATGGACTTGCAGGCTGTCCACGCCGCGGTGAAGTCCAATTTGGAGCAGACTTACACACGATACAAAGAGGAGGCGGACCAAACTCGACGGGATGTTCAGTTCGAGGTGGGAGATCTTGTGTGGGTGACATTGATCAAGGAACGATTTCCGTTGGGAACCTATCACAAACTGAAAGATCGGAAGTTCGGTTGCTGTCAAGTTTTGGAGAAGCTAGGCACCAACGTGTATAAGCTTGAGCTTCCGGATGACCTCTGCATTTCGAATGTCTTCAACGTACAGCATCTATCCCGTTTTCATGGGGACAATCCGAGTTTGAGGACAAAATTTTCTAAAGAGGGCGAGCCTGACACAGAGCTGGCCCACGAAGATATTCAGGAGGGCCCACGCAGGTCCAGGAGGCTGTAGGAGAAGTTTCAAAGCAATCGGAGATGATTGAAAAAGTTTCTGGGGTCGAATCGTAAGAACTGAAAAGTTGCAAGAGCGTTAGAATGGGCTCAAATTTGACGAGTCGATCCAGAACGGTCTAGGGAACAATACTCACTGCTTTTCTATGACCAATGCCATTTTTCGGTCATTCGGGGTCATCTGGATGGACTTTTGGGCCATTTAGAAACTTTAGGGGTCTTTTCGTAATTTTTCAATTTTTGTTCTAGGGTTTATTTAATGCCGATTTTTCTTTGTTTTCGAAGCCATTGTTGTTTTCATGAAGCTTTGAGTTTTCAATCAATAAAATTCGATTCTCATAGTGTATCAAAAATATTGTCGTTTTATTTGTTGATTCCCCCTTTTTCTGTAATAAAGCTTTTGAGTGATGTTATTTACAGTTAAGGTTCTATCTTTTCCTCCCACCATAATTCCGTTTTTCTTCATAGCTTCTGGCAGCTGAGATTAAGTTTATCATCGGATTCTGAAACGGTCTCCGATCAACTTCCAAATCTAACAGTACCTTGAAGATATCTTGGACTTAAATCTGAACGGTATGATTGTCTTTTCGACTTCTGGATTGAGAGATATTTATTTCAGAACAAATATGAAGAATTAGGTGATTTTTATCCTTTCTTGCACTAGCTTTATTTGTTGCAACTTGTTAGCCTTGTTTATGAACTTGTGGTTGGAAATTATTTGTTGGTGATTTGTGGTGGATGTACCCTTGTGAACTCTTCTCTTGTTTTAATGGAATTGTGAGTCTTGGAGACTCTCAGTAATTTTTACTCTTGATATTGAAGAGGTTCTTCATGTAAATTGTTGTGTTCATGTTTTTTACTTTATTAGCTACCTTTATTGTCATATTTGTGTTCCTAAGTTGATCAAGTGTGGGATTATTGTGTTTGTCTTTTGGTTTGCATTCCTTTTTATCCCAACAAAGTAGTATCAGAGCAAGGTTGGCTAGAGATTGTTGTAGTTGTTTTTCTATGATGGGATTATTGTGTTTGTCTCTTGGTTTGCATTCCTTTTTATCCCAACAAATTGGTATCACAACAAAGTTGGCTAGAGATTGTTATAGTTGTTTTTCTATGATATTTTTCTTGGTCATAATGGAGCTTAATTTGAGTAAGATAGTTTGACTGGTGTCAATTATCATTCATGGAGTGGAAAGATGAAAGATATCTTATTTGTCAAAAAGATGCATTTACCAATTTTTGGCAATAATCATGATAAAGTTTCTGACAAGGATTGGAAATTTGAACATGAACAAACATGTGGATAGCTTAGCGGATGGGTTGAAGATAATGTCAGAAATCTTATAGCTAAGGAAACTAAGGCCAATACTCTATGGCAAAAGTTGGAAAAATTGTATGGCTCCAAATTTTTTCGTAACAAGTTATATTTGCTTAATCAAGCTATGAATTTGAGATACAAGGAAGATACATCAGTTTTAGATCATGTTAATGATATTGAAGTTTGTTTTGATCAATTGTATGACATGGGTGTTAAATTTGAATATGAGATAATTGGTCTGTGGCTTTTCAATACTTTGCCTGAACGTTGGGAAAAGTATTGTCATTTCTTTTTCCAATTCTGAATCTGATCATTGAGTGACTTTTGATTATACTAAGAATTCTATCTTGAATGAAGAAGACATAAGAACCATGGCTTAACTTATTCTTCTAAAATTGATGTTTTGGTTACTGAAGACAGGGGGAGGAGTAAGAAT
This sequence comes from Parsonsia alboflavescens, assembly GCA_028571225.1. Taxonomy (NCBI): domain Eukaryota; kingdom Viridiplantae; phylum Streptophyta; class Magnoliopsida; order Gentianales; family Apocynaceae; genus Parsonsia; species Parsonsia alboflavescens. The sequence goes on from JAOXNR010005565.1 coordinate 3,208, forward strand.
AGCGGTCAAGATCAATCTAGTAGGGCGAAGAGTAAAGGCAGATTGAAATTCAAACACAAGAATCTCATTTGTAACTATTGTGAAAAAATAGGGTATATCAGAAAATATTGTTTTAAGTTGAAGAGACATAATAAAGTTGAAAATAGTGAAAAGGATAGAAAGATGAAGATAATGGTAACTATTGCTACTACTATGGTTGGTGATCTTCTTATTGTTTTTTATGATAGTGAGATTAATGTTGTTTGGGATGATACAAATTAGGTTGTTGACAGTTGTGCTTCCTTTCATGTTACTCTAGGGAAAGATTTCTTTACTTCCCTTATTTTAGGTGATTTTGGGGTTTTGAAAATGGGCAAAAGTGGTTTGTCAAAAGTGGAAGGAATTGGAACTGGGAACTTGAAAACTGCAAATGACACTTCACTCACTCTCAAAAATGTCAAGTATGCTCCAAATATTTGTTTAAATCTTATTTCAGCTAAGAAGCTTTATGATGAGGGTTACTATAATACTTTTTATGATGGCCTCTGGAAACTTAGTAGAGGCTCTTTGTTTGTGCCTCGTGGAAAGAAGTGTTAAAATTTGTACATAATGCTATTGATTCTATTAATGAAATTGAGAGTAAGAATTCTTCAGAGTTGTGGCATAGGAGACTTAGTCATATAAGTGAAAAAAGGTTGAACTCCCTAGTTAAGAAATGAGTGTTGCCTAACTTTGAAACTGTTAAATAGGAGAAATTCATTCATTGCTTTGTAGGGAAACAGAGAAGAGTTTCATTCAGTTGTCATTCATCTCTTGAGAAGTCAGAGCTGCTTGAATTGGTACACTTCAATGTTTGTGTCCCAATGAAATTGAGGACAAATGTTGGTGCTCTTTACTTTGTGTCATTCATTGATGATTGCTAAAGAAAGTTGTAGATATATGTTTTGAAATCAAAGGATCAAGTACTTTGTGTCTTCAAAGAATTTGAAGGTTCAGTCGAAAGATAGACAGGAAAGAATTTGATGTGCTTTTGTACACATAATGGTGGTGAATAACATAGACCATTTGATCAATATTGCAGAGAACAAGGCATCAAACATCAGATGACACCTCTTAAGACTCCTCGATTAAATGGTTCGGCTAAAAGAATGAACAAGACCTTGATGAAAAGAGTTAGCTGTTTACTTTTAGAAGAAAAGTTACCTCTATCTTTTTGGGCTGAGGCTTTATATACAGTTGCACATGTTATTAACTTGTCTCCTACTATTACTTTAAAGGCTGATATACCAGACAGAGTTTGGCTTGGCTAGGATGTTTCTTACAACCACTTGCTTGAGTTTGGGTGTAAAGCATTTGTTCATGTGCCCAAGGATGAGAAGTCAAAGCTAGATGCAAAGACAAGATCATGTATCTTCATTGGCTATGGTCATAATGAATTTGTGATGTGATCTTGAGTTGAAGTTTCTCATTATCTTGGCCCAACTCTTGATCAATCACATAGACAACAAAGTTCTCAAGACTCATCAAGTTGTTCAAGCTTAGAAATTAGATTAACCTCTAGTTGTAGACAATTTCAATACCTAAGCCAATTAATTTGAAAAGCCCTTTTAGAAGTTTCTCAAGAACCCTAGAAGGGTTCATGAAGAACACTCACAAAGATCATTTTTTATCTTTAAAAGAAACACTTAAAAGATATTTAATTGTTTGTAATGATAAAAGTTGGTGTTTAATTCAAGGTTACAAGCCTTTATATAGGCTAAGATACCCTAATCTAAGTCCAAAATTCGAGCACAAACATGAAAGGATAAAAAAACCCTTAAATGGGCAAGTTTCTAAGAAAAGCTGAAAAAGTCAACTATCTGGTCAAAGGCCCATTGGTGCCGGAGAGCCCCAATTATTTTGATCTTTCTTCGTTTTTGATCAACTACAACTAGAGCAAGATGGGGCACCGGACAAGGCAATTTTACCTTGTTTTCTTCCTTGTTTCCTTGCTTTGATTTTAATTCAAATTTTTGGACATTCATTAGGCATGTTCGAACATGTATTCAAGTCTTTTAATTCCTCGTATAAGTCTTCATTCTTGAACATCATACAAAGTAATTCAACGTAAACTTCATCTACAAGCTTCACTTAATCCACCCTCATTGCTTAACATGTAGTTTTGTAGGTTATCATATTAGGGACCATCTTTTGAAGGCAACCATAAGCTCTCATACTTGAATAGGACTTTATAAGCATATTTTCTTCCATGAATCCTCTCTTTATTGAACTCCTCCATCAATGTGTTCCTTGATCATTCGATTAATGATATCTTCGATCCTTGATCTCCATCATTCCCCCTCACCTCAAGAGGATTTGTTCTCGAATCTTGAAGTCCTACATTGAGAAGAGATTTGTTACCAACTTTGATTGAATCATCAAGATAATACTTACCAAAGATTTCAAGGCTCTAAAAACCAAATGTTATTCTCATTGGAAGCCTCATCTTGGAAGTGTTTTACCATTCCTTCCTTCAAAGGTGGTGGTTTTTCTTTAAATGACATATAATCCTTATCACTTACAACAAGTTCATTAGAAGAAATAACGTAGGCAAGGAGTATTATCCATTGTAAGCTCCAAAAATGCAAAATAATATCAAACAAAGCATAAGCCATAATTCCAATTGGTTGATGCCCCCATAAAGCATGATATGAAAGATCTTCACACCTTAAATTCATGCATAATAAACTCAAGAAATAGTCCCTTAACATGGCATTTACATGCCTTGCATCAAAAACACCAAATACATGCATAAATGAAGAAGAAAATCACCTCTACATATGCTAGAATTAATTATATCATCAAGATGGGCATCATCATGCACTCCTAGAAATAGGTAATTTTTTAAATGCTTCCAAAATCTTAACTTATCTCTATTCATGGCACAGAATATAAACCATAACATCATGTAATTCCACCGAACATGCCAAATAGAGATTAAGAGCATGGCATGTAATTCAACCTCATCAAAGAACAATTTCTCTTCATAAAACACCTTTTCACAAGATTTCAATGAGCACTCATCAACAATCATACGTGTCTTTTTCATATGTAGTCCAGTCCTAAGACATGCTTTCTAAACAAGATATAAAAGATTTTAGGACTATCATATCTTACAACAAATTCTTGATTCTCAAGATTCAATTATTCAAAAAATTTATCACGCTTGGAACAATTAAGCACACATAAAGAATCTTTTCTAAGCATGTCATCTTGGGTCTCATAAGCTTTGAATCTAAGAACCATAAAAAGAAACAAAATCTATACACATATGTTGCTCTCATAATCAAGAAATGTCTCGTCTTCCCTTATAGCAAAATTCACAACATGGTATGATTCTTCACCAAAGTCCTCCAACAAGTGTTCATTTTCAACAAGCATTGAGTTTCTCCTCTTAAGAATCACAATGAAGTACATCTCAAATAAGATAAACTAGAGTTGAGAATCAACAATGAATATTCACATTAGACCACAAAATATAGAAATTGTTATCAAGGATTGTAACATGAAAGATCCACAACACTCAATCATCTAAAACAAACTTTGTGAGTCTATTCAAAGATGTTCCAAAGATTCTCTCATTCAAGCACTTCAAGTAATTCAATTCATGAGAATATAACTCTAAGCTATTTCTATGAAGATCAATGGATAACAAGTTATGCATATATTGGAGAAGCAGCACCTATGATACCTTTCGGGCCAATTACAAGGGCTGGAGTATCCGAGTTGAGGCAAGCAATGATCATCAGAGGGCACAAAAGAGCACCATCCGGTGCTCTACAGTAACCAGGTTGGCTTAGGACAACAGCACTAGATGGCTATTGGAATTTCCAATAGCTATCCGGCTCTACATCTAATGCTGGTCACATTCTAATCAAGCACCAAACAGCCTTCTCCCTGTTTTATCTCAATGCAATGTTAACTCTTTTTTATACGATTCCACTTGATCTTCATGACTTTTCCTTGTATTTTAAGCTAGTTTAGATGGTTAGACAAGTCTCTAATCATTCTTAGGGCTTCTTAGTGTTGATACTATAAATAGCTCTATATTTGTAATTTGCAATACAACTTATTCTACAAACACTTTTCAAACAATTGAGAGAATCTGTTTGGATTAAACACCTCTTTTCTTGAGTGTTCATCTAATAGCTTATCTAGAGTTCTTAGTGAAACTCTTGAGATCTTCAATGTTTGGCTAGGGTAATTGAGTTGAATTGAAGGGATTCAATCTGTTAGATCATATTGGAAGACATTATGGTCAGTGGTTCTCATTTGATCCTCTAGTATGAAGTCTTGGGTAGATCTCAATTTAGGTGTGTTTTGAATGGATTGATGAATGAAGAATTCATTTCAAATTCGAGATCACATCATCTTTTTGGTATCAAAGCTTAGGTTTTTCATCAAGAGGTTTGCCTATCTTTAATTGCTTTCTTGTTCAAGTGTAAGATCATGTTGTTTCTTTGAAATCCTATGATCATATATGTTTTTTGTGTTTGTTCTTTACGTTAATCCTGGCTTTCCTTCTAGTGATCCGTTGTGATTTGTTGAATTGTTGATTTGTTCAAGTGTGATTTGTTGGTGATTCTACTTCTTCTACCATATATCTAAAAACAACAAGCACAAAAAAATAAAAATAAAAAAAAAAAAGAGAGATCAAATATCTCCAAACCTGAAAAACTCAAAAAAATAAAAAAAAATAAAAAAAAAATAAAAACAAAACAAAAAATTCTACAAAAGAAAGTGAAGAAAATTCAAAATTGAGGTTGAGGTACAAATTTTGAAGTTGAATTCTATTGCTATGTTGATCAAATTGATAGGTGGAGCTTGAATTGTGATATACTATACTATATTGAATTGCCTATTTCTCGATTGGAAACTTGTTATTGGGACACTTAATCAATTGAAATTGCTGAAAATTTGGATCACAAACTCCTTGACCTTAAGGTATTTGATAAATTGCCTTTCATCTATTTTCTTTGAATTTCAAGTGTTTGATCATTTGTCATGTGTTCATTGACCATTTTCTTTGGAACTCTTATCTCTTTGAATCTTAAATGTTGGAAGATATGTACTATTTACTTTGAGTTTTGATGTTTGATTTGATTACATTGTTGAGTAATTGTCCACTCTTGGAGCTGCATTAAGAACTTGAAGAAGAGCTAAGAAAGGAAAAAGGAGTCAGGGGTGAGCACATTAGAACTAGAAAAGGCCAAAAACAAGTGTGATACACTTGTGGATTGTGAGGATATACAAATTCCCTTACTTTTGTGTCCTTGATTTGTTGGTACAATGATGTCAAGAGAAGGTCCAAGTGCATCTATTGCCTCCGATATGGGGGAGGATAATGCTATGTTGTCTTCTCTTAAGGATATGTTGCAACAAGAGCACAAGAGTTGGGATCACAAAGACAAGATCTTGGTTCAAGGATCAATAGAGTTGAAGAGAGAATACCTTTGAAACACCTCCTGCTCAAATGTTGAGAAACATATTTCAACAAAGAGGTAGAGGAAGTGAAGGACTTGCAAAGGGAGAATTTATTCTATTCAAGGTGCCATGGCCTCCCAAGTAACAAGTGTGTAGCTTGCATAGGCATCACATCACATGGCACGTCATCATGATACTTGCCCATAGAGAATGAGATCCTCACTTGCTTGCCAACCTTCACATGATGGTTACAATATCTCTAATGTGTTCTCATTTCCATGGAGAGATGCGAGCTTGAGGACAAGCTCTCTTCAAGAGGGGGAGTCTGACACAGAACAAGTAGACTAACAAGATCAAGATTATTTAATAATTTTATTTCCTTAATTAGATAGAATTTTATTTAGAAACTTGTTTTATTTTTTTATTATTTTCTTCCTGATTTTTATTCCTAGTCTGATTAGAAATACAGAACTTAGCTTTAGTAATTTACTTGGTTTCTATTTCCTAGTCTGATTTGGAACATAAAACTTCTAGTATTATAAATAAGGATAAATGCGTAAGAGCTAAAAAAAAAAAAAATTCAATCTGCTATCAATAATATTTTTAGAGTTTTATCTCTTTCCTTGTGAACTCAAGGTTTTGTTCTTTTTTTTTTCATCCTTTAACTATTTTAGATGGAAGTTTGATTATAAGAGAAGAACCCAATTTTTTTGTTGTCTTGACCTCTGACGAGTTCAGAAGTTAAATTGACAAAAAGCCTCAAACTTTGACGGGTTATCCAAAGTTTGAGTTTCCGAAATAGTTGCCGTCGCACTGTTCATCGGGGTACTATTCACCAACACTGTTCACCAGTTTACTGTTCATCATACTATTTACCTTTTTCCTGCATTTATTGTTCATCCAAACTAAAAGTTGCTATTTTTTTTCTTGAGTTCCTGTTATTAGATTTCTTCCCGAATTTCTTATTTCTCAACCCTCCACGTCCACCTGTGTCAAGGAGCTTCTTTCCAAAGGATATGTGAAGGAGAGCATGAGCCCTTGTATGGTACCCATCCTCCTTGTACCCAAGAAGGATGGAACTTGGAGAATGTGTGTTGATTGTCGATGAATCAATAAAATCATTGTAAAGTATCGCTTTCCAATCCCTAGATTAAATGATATGCCTGATAAACTAAGTGGTAGTGTATGTTTTTTCTAAGATTGACTTGAAAAGTGGTTATCACCAAATTCGCATGAGAGAAGGGGATGAGTGGACAACTACTTTTAAGACCAAACATGACTTGTAAGAGTAGCTTGTTATGCCTTTTGGTCTCACAAATGCACCTAGCATTTTCATGAGGTTATTGAATCATGTTCTTAGAGATTACATAAGTAAATTTGTGGTAGTTTACTTTGTTGACATCTTGATTTATAGTAGGAGTATACATGAGCATGTTAGTCACTTTAAAGTTGTCTTTGACATCCTTAGAAGTGAACTATTTTATGCTACTCTAAAGAAATGTTCATTTTATTTGCCTCAAGTTACTTTTCTTGGTTATATTGTGTCATCTAAGGGCATCCATGTTGATGAGGAAAAGGTAAGGGCCATCAAAGATTGCCCCACACCTAGAGTGCAAGCGAGGTAAGAAGTTTTCACGATCTTGCATCATTCTGTAGTAGGTCTGTGTCCAATTTTAGTACCGTTGCAACTCCCCTAACTAAAATTATCAAGTCTAAGGTGAACATTTCTTTAGATTAGCATAAAATATTTCAGGTGAGCAAGAGGGTGCTTTTCAATTGCTTAAAACCAAACTTGCTAGTGCTTCTATCTTATCTTTACCTGATTTTTCAAAGGTGTTTGAAATTGGATGTGATGCATCAGGGGTGGGAATAGAGGCTGCGTGGATGCAAGAAAAGAAACTCATTGCCTACTTTAGTGAGAAACTACATGGAGCTACTTTGAGTTACTCTACAAATTACAAAGAATTGTTGCTTTGGTTAGGGCATTGAAGTATTGGCAACACTACTTATGGGCATGGGAGTTTGTCATCCATTCCTACTGTGAGGCCCTCAAGTACTTGAATTGATAATCAAAGCTCAACAAAAAACATGCAAAGTGGATGAAGTTCATAGAGATGTTTCCCTACATCATTCAATACAAACAAGGTAAAGAAAATGTTGTAACAGGTGCTCTATCAAGGAGGTACAGCTTACACACTACTCTTGATGCTAAGTTGCTTGGACTTGAGTTTATAAAATAATTGTATGGAGAGGATGATGATTTCAAAAATATCTTTGTTGCTTGTGGAAAAGGAGCTTATGATAAGCATTACTTGCATGATGGCTTTTTATTTAGAAAAGATAAATTGTGTGTGCCTAAATGTTTTTTAAGGAGGTTGCTTGTTGTTGAAAGTCATGACATTTTGACATTTCCAAGACTCTAGATATTCTCAAGGAGCATTTTCATTGGCCTCAAATGAAGAGGGATGTAATAAAAGTGTGTGAAACATGCATTTGTTTGTTTGAAGGCTAAGTCTACCATTAAACCACATGGTCTCTACATGCCATTACCCCTCATGCACCTTGGGAACATATTTCTATGGATTTTGTGTTTGGCTTACAGAGTTCTAGGAGGGGTAAGGATTCAATTCTTTTAGTTGTTGATAGATTATCTAAAATGGCACACATTATTGCTTGCTCAAAAGTTGATGATGCTCGTAATGTGGCAAACTTGTTTTCAAAGATGTGGTTAAATTGCATGGAATTCCTAGAACCATTGTTAGTGATAGGGATACCAAATTCTTGAGTTATTTTTGGAAGGTGCTTTGGGGGTTGTTAGGAACTAAACTATGTTTTTCCACTACAGGTCACCCTCAAATGGATGGCCGAACGGATTTGGTAAATAGGACTTTAGGAACCTTGTTAAGAGCCATAGTAAAAAAGAATTTGAGATCTTGAGAAGAATGTTTACCTTTCATTGAATTTTCTTATAATAGATGTGTACATTCTTCTATTCATTATTCTCCATTTGAATTGGTTTATGGAAGTAACCCTTTGTCACCTCTAGATTTGACCCCTTTGCCTTTGAATGAAGATTATAGCTTAGATGGAAAAAGGAATGCTAAAATGATTAAGAAGTAACATGCCAAAGCAAGGGAGAACATTCAAATGCAAACCCAAAGATATGCCAGTCAGCACAACAAATGAAGGAAGGAAATAAAATTGAATGTTGGTGATTGGGTATGGATTCACTTAAGGAAGGAGAGATTTCCTCACTCTAGAAAGACTAAGCTTGGGCCAAGAGGAGGTGGACCATTTCAAGTTATAAAGAAGATCAATGATAATGCTTACAAAGTGGATCTCCAAGGTAAGTATAATGTGAGCTCAACTTTTAATATCAGTGATCTTTCTCCTTTTGATGTAGATGAAGACGATTCGAGGATGAATCCTTCTGAAGTGAGGGCGAATGATGGACAACCAACACCTATGATAAATTCCGAGCCAATTACAAGAGCTAGAGCATGCAAGTTGAGGCAGTATTGATCGCATTTGTACGAAGGAGGGAAGAGTTGCATGATTTTCCAACAATCTTTGAAGAACAACCACTAATGGATGAAGAGCAACCAAGGAAGGAATTTAACTTGTGGATGATAGAAGACATCAATGAGGAGTGTACAATTAAGGAACAAGCCCTTGGGAGCTTTGATAATCAAGTTGAAGAGCCTTGGAAGGCTTGGGTAGAAGTTGGCAGGGTGCAAAATGAGTCTGGCGGGGGATGGCACGAGCAAGCACATGATGGCATGAGCAAGCACAGGATGGCACAAAAGAGCACCATTTGGAGCTCTACAATAACCAGGTCGGTGCTTGTTACATTCTGATCAGGCACCGGACAGCTTTCGCCCTGTTTAATCTCAATGCGATCTTGACTCTTTTTGGACGATTCCACTTGATCTTAATGACTTTTCCTTGTGTTTTAAGCTAGTTAAGATGGTTAGACAAGTCTCTAATCATTCTTAGGGCTTCTTACTGTTGAGACTATAAATAGCTCTGTATTTGTAATTTGCAATACAACTTATTCTACAAACAATTGAGAGAATTCGTTTGGATTAAACACCTCTTTTCTTGAGTATTCATCGAATAGCTCATCTAGGATTCTTAGTGAAACTCTTGAGATCTTCAATGTTTGGCTAGGGTAATTGAGTTGAATTGAAGGGATTCAATCCATTAGATTATAATGGAAGACATTATGGTCAATGGTTCTAATTTGAACCTCTTGTATGACATCTTGGGTAGATCTCAATTTGGGTGTGTTTCGAACTGATCGATGAATGAAGAATTCTTTTAAAATTTGAGATCACATCAATATAATTCATAGGCATAATCAAATTTTGCTTGTTCCTTGAAAAATCTCTAATTTTGGCACAAGAACATTAGATAAAGAGTGATCCATATTAGAAATAGGTATAAAAGTCTCCCTGTTCATCTTGAAAATCAAAGGATTCCATTCTCTTTTTCAATCTCACAAGACAAGAATATTTGTATTTTTCAATTCTTTCACCAATCTCCCTGTTCAAGCCATTGAAGAATTTAATCTTTTTAGCCTCTTCACTCTCTTTTACATTATTCTCCTCATTGCTCTTTCCAACTCCTCATGATACACTTTTACACTCTTGGAGCAATGAGTAAGAGTTCTTAATTCTTCATATTCATATAGGTGGCTTGGCACAAATTTCAATCTTATTCTAATTTTCAAGTCTTTCCATGTGGAAATGGATGGCTCCCATTTAATGGCTATCCTCTTTGTTCTAATTTGCAATTGATTCCAATAGGTTAAAGCATAGTCCTCAAGACTCTCAATAATCAATTTCATCTCATGTTCTTCCAAGTTGTCATGATAATTGCTAATCAAACATCCTACTCCCCCCCATTCCCAAGTAAGATAAGCTCCCTGATCATATGTACCATAGAAAGGTGGAATGGCCATGTGATAGCTCCCAAAGTTTCTTTCATAGCTTCCTCTTCCTCCGTATCTTCTTTGTCTCTCCTTTTTGTCAAAATATTCTTCATCTTCATACTTCACATGTTTATGTCTTCTTCTTGGTAGTGTCCTTTGTAGATCTCTTCTTTCAACTCCTCTAGGTGGTACATACTTCTTTGAAGAACTAAATTGATTTTCACTTCCTCCTCCTCCTTGTTGCACATGGTTTCTTGAAGGTTTAGATTGGTGTCTATTTATCCTTCTTATGTCCACCTTGTCGTTTGTAATACCTCTTGTCATGTCCTTCATGGTTTTAGATATTTGTTCCATCATTTCCATAATGTGGGATATAAGAGCTTTGCCCTTATCAGTAACACCAACATTTGATGAAGAAGATACTCCCCTTGTCATTATGTAATTATAAAGAAGGAAACACAAAAACAGGGGAATATGTATGTCCTCATTTTGCCCTCATGTATGTCACTTAATTGAGGCTTTTACTCACTTGAATGATCTCTCCCCTTTCGCCTATTACTTCTCCAAACTCTTCTTAAGGTTTTTAATCAACTCAAATTGGCAAATGCAACAACTCAAGCAAAAGAATGTCAAGTATCCACACAACTCAATCAAGTAGTCAATTTTGATCAACAAATAAGAACCAAATAGTTGAGAATTTCAAAGAGTGAGGTCAATCAACACAAGACAAATGATCAAACAATTAGAATTTAAAGAAAATAGAGAATTGAAATTTTATCAAACACCTTGAGGATAAAGATTCGTGATCCAAATTTTTGGCAATATTCAGTGATTTCAAGTGCCCCAATAACAAGCTTTGAGTAGGTAAATAGGCAATTCAACACAATTGATCACAATTCAGTCTCTACTCATGAATTTGATCAACTTTTCAAGTATAATTCAGTTCTCAATAGCATGAGCAAGATCAATTTCGATTTTTTTTTCTTTCTATTGAATTTCAAATTTTCATTCACAATGGAGATCATTGATCTCTTCTTTTTTTGTATTTTTGTCTTTTTGTAGAGGTGAAAAAGAAGTAGAACCACCAAACAAATTGAATCGGTCTTTGATTCTGTTTCTTGGACACAATTCACAAAATTACAATGGATCACAAGAGAAAAGGTAGTATTAATGTAAAAGAACAAGCACAAAACCATTCATAGATCTTAGATTTTCAAAGATACAAATAAGCTCTATACACTAGACAAAGAAAGAAATTAAGATAGGCAAACCTCTTGATGAAAACCAAGCTTTGATACCAAAATATATGATGTGATCTTGAGTTGAAGTTTCTCATTATCTTGGCCCAACTCTTGATCAATCACATAGAAGAGAAAAGTCCCAAGACAACAGGTAATGGAAAACAATTTCAATCTAAGGAATTTCAAGAATTTTTCAATGAATTAAAACTTCACCATTGGTTTATATTTGTCTATCATCCTGAAACAAATGGCTTAGCTGAAGTAACTAATAGAATCATTCTTTAAGGATTAAAGAAAATATTAGATTTCAATAAGACAAAATGGGTTGATGAACTACCAAATGTACTTTGGTCTTATAGGACAACACCTAATGCTAGAACCTTGGATTCATCGTCTAAGCTTTGTTTCGGAACAGATGCTCTAATACTAGTAGAGATTGGCAGCTCTTCAACTAGGGTCTACTTGTTCAAAGCTGAATGGGGTGATCATAGATCATATGGGTTGAAGACCAATTGAAACAAATCTATTGAATGGTAATCAAATTCTTAAGGAGAACGTTCAACCAGAATAGGTTAACAAAAATGTTGTTGAAAGGACTTGAGGAAAATTCACTACCAAAAACAGGGTTATAAACAGCTACCGTAGGGCCATCGTATATACAAACAAAGCAATATATCCCTTATACAACCACCAAGAGACGATTTTTCTACTATTGCAAAAGAAATTCGACCATAAAAAAACAGCCACATATATTTTATACGATTATATACTTGATGGTCCAATTTCCTTACGTCTCCCTCTTATACGACTGTGGCATAAAATACTTTTTTACTACGATGGTCGTCGTATGTAATAGAACATATGCAACATCTTGTGAGCCGTCGCATAAATATCTCCATACACAATGACTAGAATGACTAGAAGCTGCTGTATACATTCTATACATATGGCGGCCAAAATTTTATATATTTGTGGCGGTTCGTTTGAAGACCGTCATTTATATTTCTCTCTCTCTCTTGGGGATGATATTTTTATCAATTGTAACATTAAATATATTCTTATATGCTAATTTTTTTAGGAAAAAAAAATTTACAATATTTTTAACAGTTCCATAACTGCTTCAATTGCCCTTAACCCTGTAGCACTTTTCTAAATCCAGTTTAACCAAATTTAACATCAAATATAACATAAAATTAACATAACAAATATAAATGTTCATGTTTAACATATTTAAACTAAAAGTGCCATTAAAACTTTATATTAACATAAAGTTAGTAATAGTGTATAGTATATAATGTCTCCATCAAAATGAGGCAATGCCCTCAAAATGTCTCCATCAGCTCTAATATGTCTTCAAAATGACCATAAGCTAGGAGTTGATTTGTTGCTCAATACCCCTACAATTGATATCATAAACTCAAAAACAAATGTGAAACTAACTAGTACCAAAACTTACAAAGACAATAAAATGTTAAAATAGCACCACATACTCACAAAGGCATGTAACGAAATGACCAAAATAAAACATAGTCATCCCTTGTTCGTAATTAATTTAAATAAATAAATAATGTAAGAAAATAGACATATAGCATAGAGACAAAATTGAAAACAAATGAACTCTTAATTTTTTTTTTTTTTTTGGAAGAAAACAAATTGTAAGTTAAGAAATTAATCTAATTACATTGATGGAGCTTCTTGTTCCCATTTGAACCTAGTATTCGGGGTAAGATTCCTAACCATTTAAAGTGCAAAAGAAAAACGAAAAGATCATATATTTTCTTGATGGTAGGGAAATACAAGGAAGAGATAAGACATCCTTAAGAAGGTAAAAAGGACTAAAACCATGCAGTTAGCCATATAATTATAATCTAAAACTTTAGATGCTATTGCTCAAACACATGATAGGGGTACAACTCTTACCCAAAGTAGTTCAATAGGCATAAGGCATGTTTTGAAATTTCAAAATCTTAATTATTTTTGTATTACCCATATCACACAAAAAAAATTGCAAGGTGAAGTGATATAAGTCAGAGATGGAATTGGAAGTAAATTCCAGAAGCTAATATTATCATGAACCAGAAACAATAACAAGGAAGGAAAAGGTTCTCTACACTAATATTCTCGAACTTCAAGGTTCTCAATTATTAGGTAGGATCCATGGATCTTTCGTAGTTTTCTGATCAAACTTCAAGACAACATTGAACACGACAAAGTGGACATCTAGAGAAAGTATAAAACCTGCTCATCCAAACAACTACCTAATCCCATCCTTCTTTTCAAATCATATAAGGTAAGTCTTCTCTGAGGCATTATTTTAACTTAAAAAGACTGAAAAATAATGCCTTGCAAATATACATTTATTTGCAACATTACCTGATGAGACACATTTGTGGAGAAGACTGCACAACTTTAGCCTCTTCAAAAGCTAACCTCTTTTGAAACCTATCTTCATCTTTTGCAAACTCTCCAAACATTTCTTTTAATTGCAATGCTTTCAATAATAAATACAAATTTTTCTATTCCCAATTAAGTGGGAACTTAGGTGACATTCTAGAAATATTTAACGACCTCTCAATAAATTTGGATTCTTTTCGTACTATATATAGGATTAGATTTTAGACATTTTAAGCTTTTACATTCTCCCAATCCTAGTAACCGTCTTTTATGGGAAGGGATTGAATTATTCATTCGTTCCAAAATTGGAGATTTAGATTCCATCGCTATAAAGTTTGTCAAATTCCTCTTTTTCATGTTCTTGCTTTAGAATAAGTTTAGATTTACAAGATTAAGATCGGATAAATTGGATAGTTTTTAAAATCAGTTTTATAAATGGATTATATAACTTTTATTTGAAGATTTGATGTTTTGTTCACAATTTCCAGAAAAGATGTTTCCCATATCCTTTTTGATTCAAATAGGTTTCTTTTTTTATCTCCCCTGATTTCTTTGCCAAATCATCTATTATTATTATTATTGAAATTTTCTTTGCTAAATTTGCTTTTTTCATTGGCTGCAAACAGGAAATTGTTTTCGTTTCTCCTACTACTGTTGCCATCATAATCCTCTAACTTTTGTAATTTGAAATCCTAAGGTATTTTTTCCTTCATGTAATTTTCAATTAGCAGATTAGCCTGAATTTTGTTCATAACACTTGCTGTTCCTTTAAGCAGTGGAAGCACCATCTCTATCTATTTTCTTATATCTTGAATCTCATCACGCCATTCAAGTTCTGGAGCTGGAGAATGCTGCATAGTGATCGCTTTAATCTTTCCTTTATCAGCAGGTTTAGCTAATTTAGGAGAATTTTGTGGAACAAATTTCTTATCTCCATTCGCTATCTCAGGAACTTTCCTAAGATTCTTCAAAGGAAGTTTAGGAGGACTTTTAGAATTGACATCTGGTTCTTGTCTCTGCATATTTTGTTTGCAAGATTTCTTTTCTCTTTTGTTCATGAAGGAATTTTTTAAACATCTTCAAATTGTTAAATACCAACAAACTATTTTTCTTAGGAATTTCAACATCTGGTAAATTCGCATCTATCATCATTCGCCACCATTCTCCTGTCAAATGTTTTAGTATCAAAAGATCGCAGAGAAGAAACACTAAATTCCGACATAGATATGATAGCTTTCTCTTTCTGCTAAGAATCGGACAATAGTGGTTTTTCAATTCCGTTCAAATTAGCTACAATTCCAACCACTTGATTCTGATTATCAGCTCCTTTAGAAGTATCCCTAGCAACAATACCCTACATCTTCATACTTACCACAATCAATTTTCAACTTAGATGATACAAGTAAAACAAATAATTTTCCAAGAACAAATAAATAAAACTTTCGATTCAAATCTTCACTTAACATATGTATTTTGAACCAGATCAATTTGTAGTAAGTGAATGGAAATTTTTGGCAATATAAAACTCCTCAATGCAAAATCTCAAATATCAATGGCAACTTCAATCACAAAAAATAACAATTTGAAGATTTATAACTTAGCTGAGCGATTCTCAAAGTCCAATCAAAATGAAGATGAAAAACTCAGTTCATAATCATAGTAGAATGAAAAATGTCCAAGCAGATCGAGAAATTCAAATAGAAAATCAAATCTTCTAAGAGAAAGAAGACATAAATATAGCACCAAATCAATTTTCCGTGAAGGAATAAGTTGCAATCAACAAAACAAGTACGAGATCTTCAATCTTCTATCAATCTTTTCACAACAGAAACAGAAAGGTAAAAGGAAATTAGAAATTGAGCCTGTCCAAGATGGGCATCATTATGATGCCGTGGGTCACCCTCCCTCTCCAACTCCTATAGCTTCTGTCTACTTTGATAAAGTGAAAAGAATCGGAGAGAGCTCTCCTATTCTTCCTGCAATGAACAAGTTAATAGAGAGGAGAGAGAGGGAAGAAGAGTTTTAGAGAGAGAGAAAGCCAGGGAAGAGACAACGTACTTGTTACCTGTTGCAGAATTGTATTTATATTATTTTTGTTACAAGGATTCGCAAGGTGGCATAAGCTGCTTTATTGCAAGGCTCGCAAATGGATGTTTAATAATGTCTGAATATGGAAGTGTATAGTTAGAATTGTATTGTGAGTGATGTCTCTCAGGATCTATAGATGCATCATAATCTTCCAAATTAGGCAATTTCAAATCCAGAGGTGCCTTTGCTTTCATATAATTTTCAATAAAAGGATTAGATTGTATATTGTTCATAACTCCTACTTTTTCTTTGAATTGAGGAAGTATCTGCACTATCTGTTTTTTTATATCCTGAATCTCATCACACTATTGAGGCTCTGTAGTTTTAGAATGTTGTGTACCAATTGTCTTATTCCTGTCTTTGTCAATGTGTTGACCTGACTGAGGAGAATTCTATGGAGCAACCGTCCTCACTTTTTCTTTCTTAGGATCCTGGCAAACATTCTTAGTATTACTTTTGGAAAGACTCTTAGAACTGACTTCTGGTTCTTCTTTATTTTTTGCTTTATTCTGATTAGAAGAACCTTCTTCTTCAGGTAGCAAAATCTCTTGTCTTCTCTGTTCGTGGAGAAATTTCATAAACATTTCCATATTGTTGAGCACAAGAGGCATGTATTCCTTATGGACTTTTGACTTTTGACTTTTGGCATATAAGTATCTTCCACCATTCTTCTTTAAAATATTTCACTGGTGAAGGATTTCATAGAAGAGCTACTAAATTTTGGCATGTAAATAACAGGTTTCTCTTTCCGTTGCGGATCAAGTAAAGGAGGTTTCTCGATACTATCTATTTAGCTGAAGTACCAGGTAATTGATTCATAGTATTGAGAATTTCGGAAGCGTCTGGTGTTTTAGCAGCAATGCTTCTTGTCTTCATCTTTATCAACGAGATGATGACAAAATTCAACAGATAAACACAAACTACAGCCATATAATACTGAATCTCAATCAATTATGTCTCGAAGACCAAATCTTAATAGTCAACAGGATATTCAAAATCATATCTATTCACAAAAGATCGAATCTTATAGAAATCAAATGAACTCTTCAACAACTTCAAGCCACAAAATGCAGAATTCCAGAATGAATAATAGAATCAAACACAAAATGTGAAGATTTGCAGAAATCAAACTGTGAGCACTCAAACAGAGATGTGAAACCAACTTGTAATCATAGAAATTTGAGGAATTATAGTAGAAAAGGTTAATTCCAAATAGAAAAGCGAATCTTCTAAAATAGGGAAGTTATAATTGAGTTATTGAATTAATTACCAGATAGAAACAAGTTAGAGTTATCTCTATTCACAACGAAGTCTTCAGGTTCTGAGTAACACAGATTGCCAAGTGACAAAGTTGACTGACGTTGTTGCCTGGCCATCACCAAGATATTGAATATTTTTATGTTCAATCTATATGAATGTTAAGTTACTTCTATATACGAAAGTGTATAGGCATATACATTAACGTTCAAATATCAAAACATCGTAATTGTTTGGGGCAAAATTTCATACTTGTGTTAGGTCTACCAAATCAAGAGTTAAGTTCACATAAAAAAGATCTGGTCTACGATGCTGACATAACGGCGGCCACTAAAATCTTCGGCCTCTGCCAACCTTTTAGTGATGACTGTGGCAGTTCAACAAAACTAAAATTTTTACGATGGTTGTAGAAAACAATCATTATGTACTTTCATGTTTTTCTTTCTAATTAAAATTATGTCATCCTATTTAATTTTTCGTTTTGTTAGCGGGGATTATATAACCGATGTGACATTTTTTAATTTATACTTTTAATAAATAAACAAAAGACTTTATCTGTACCGCAATTACTCTTAATCATTGTTTTCAGAACCGGATCAGTCAGCGAATTGAAAAAGTTACTGGTTCATATAAATATACATTAGTTATAAAAATAAACCTCTCATGATCTCATCGTTCATTAAAATTAAAAATCCTAGATATAGAAAATCTTAGAACTTACAAAAGATTAATCATAGAAGGATTTTTGTTCTTTCCAATTATACCCAGCTATGATTTAATCCCATCAATAGTAGTATTAGTACCAAAGCAATAAGGCCATGAAAGTCAAAAAAAAAAAAAAAAAGGCGAAAAAGGAACAAAACTGTAACAAAAGATTCAGTTAGTAGTAGTAGTAGTAGTGTTACCCCTTTCCCCTCTATAATCCAGTAGTACCACCATAAGAAACTAATTGGCCAGAAGCTTCCTGCACCCACATTTCAGTCCATTGGATCATTTCATGAGACACACCTCAGCATATAGTAGAATAAGATGGACCTCTCCTCACTTATCCCTCATTCAGCGTCATATATCCCATGCCTTCCTCTCTACTACATCTTCTTCTCCTCTCTCTTCTCCCCCCTTTCACTAGCAAATCCTCTGTTTCAAAAACATTAAAATTCTTTACAAACACTTGTTCATCATCATCATGTCAACCATACTTCAGCCTTGTTTAGAATCACAATTTATCGAAACAGCAATCGCACATCTCAAGTTTGCTCCCCAAAGATCTGTTGACGATACCATGGAACATATGGCTTTCCATGGCGGTGGAAATTTAGCTGCAAAGGCCACCGATCTTTCTGGGCTGAGTTTCCAACAAGTTCTTGCTAATATCTATTCAAATCCCCTAGAAAAAATTGGAAAGAAAGTTCTGTTTACGTTCACCCGTTATCCAAACGATCTTCATCTTCAAGACTAAGCGAAAAAAAGCTTTGAAATGTCCTGATGTTGTCCAGATCTGGTCTTCTTTGTTGCTTGACTGAATGCCCTACTACTTGCTAGGTTGCTAGTGCTCAAACTTGGAAATCAGCCTGTCTGACCGCCAGTTCAACGGTTCATTGATTGAACTAGCTAGCTCAATCCGATCTGCACAATAAATGACTGTTCCTAGTTCCCAATTTCGGTTCCCAGTCCCACCTGTCGAACCGACTGATCCAATTTGGCCCAAAGAAACATGCTCTTAATCACCACTATATTATTTTTTGGAGTTTTTTGAATGTTGAAAATGTATATTTTGTAATCCTATTTTAACGACAGTTGTTAACACCACTTTTATTTTAAATACAAACTCATCAGATTACGACGGTTTAACTATCAGCTATTATGGCACATTGTCCCCATCCTTTTTAGTTAAACGAAGGCGTTTCATGTTTTAGGTCAATGGTAAGGCAACGGGTGATTGCAAACCATTGCCGCAACCGATTTCATCCACCTTGTACTACATTATGGCCCATATTACTTGGATAATTTCCTTTTCTAACCAATCATTGAAATTTAATTGTTAATTGGATAATTTCCAATTGATTGGTGTATTTTAGTGTATTATGATCAATCCCATATTTTATTTTTTAATGTATTTTGTGTAAAATAGGGATTGGAATTATTACTATTGTAGTAATACCCAGCATCTTAGTCCCATAACTTTTTTGTTCTTTTATGATCTCATAAGATTTTTTCGTTTTGGTCATATACGTCTATATCTTTTTTTTAATCTTTTAAGTCCACAATTTTTTATCGGTGACCAATCAGGTCCCATAACTTTTTACTGGTGACCAACTAGGTCCTATAACTTTTTACCAGTGACCAAAGTCCACAAATGATATAAAGTAATAGGTCCTTAAATATATATATATATATATATATATATTTATATATACATATATATATATATATATATATATAAAATAAATAAATGGACCTACATGATAAAAAAAAAAGTTACAGGATTTAGTTAGTTACTGGTAAAAAGTTATGGGACCTTAAAAGATGGAAAAAAAGATATGAACTTGCATAACCAAAACAAAAAAAGTTATGGGATCTTAAAAAATAAAAAAGAAGATATAGACCTATATAGTTAAAATAAAAAAATTATGTACTTTTATCATAAATATCAAAGAACGTAGAGAATTCTCTCAAATCTTTTATGTACTTTTGTTATAAATATCTTAGTTTTAATTTATGTTTGCATTTTAGTCTATTTTGTTTTTTGAACTAGATTGATTTATTTTATAGACTTTATGGATTTCCTTTTACTTGAGCATTATATTTGAAATAAATAGAATTTCTTTAACACTATTTTAGGTTGTACATATTTATTTTTTATAACCTCATGTGTTGGTTTTAACTAATACAAAAATTTTTACTCCTAGTCACGGGGTGTGAAAATTATTTTTATTGATGGAGTTCAAAAATGGTCTTCGGGTCATCGCGAACCGTGATGACGTTTGTAACTGCAACCTGGAGAGAAAAGGATTAGAGCACTGGAGTGGACTGTCACCCTGGGGATAGCTCTGGTTCCAAAGTAAGTATTCTGAAAGAGTAATCTTTGAGTGAATTAGCTCAATCCATTGTGTGTTGTTCGTGGACTACTTGTGTTTCGATCATATATATCGAATAATAAGTTACCTCTTTGATCATGGCTCTTCAATTACATGATAGTAGGCAATTAGGATAATTGTGAGATCGTATCATATCCCGCCAATTGCTCAACGATTTACGGAGTTTCCCTAAGTTGAGATATCTTGCCATGCACGTCTCTAGTCGAGAGTTACAAGCTTGCTAACAACCTTTAAACCAATGTAGCGACATGTCTATGAATGCCGAAGGTCTCATAGAGTATGTTAATAATCACAGACATTTACTCATGGCATTGAAGATGTATGAGATGGATTGGAACTCACTAGGTCGGAGGTCATGGTTCGATGAGACATTTCCTAAGCTCATTTTGAGGTTGGCGACCTAGGAGGTCGATGAGGAGAGGTTGCTACCCACCTTCCTCTTGACTCGTGAGTTTAACTTTTAGATATTCGGATCGGGGCTTGAGTCCACTTGCATCGGGTTGTACTCGTTTCTCCCACCCCCGTTTAGGCAAAGCGAGCTCAAAGGTCGTGGCTCGTAAATTAAAATTTTTAGGCTACGACCTCTGAAGGGTTGCACTGTTTTTATGTAACAGCTAGTTTTGGAGGTGATGTGCCTCATCAGTTTTAGCAGTTACCTCAGTTTCCAGCATACCGGATCCCTTTTCAGCAACCCAAAGGACTACTTCTCACATATAAATTGGGAAGCATTTGAGGATTTTAGGATTTACCTAAACTCTTCTCTTGCTCACAAAATTCCCCTTCTACAATATCACCTGCTTCCTTCCCAAACTCCCTTCTTTTCTCTATCCGACGAGTATCTTAGGGTTTAGAACACCTCCTTTCTTAATCTCTCAGGAATTAACATGATAGTTCTCTTTTCTCTTCCCTTTATTTCTTTTAGAAAAAATCTCATCTTTCCTTTCTTCTTCGAAAAAAAAAAAAAAAAAAAAAAAGGTCTTCTATGCTTCTTCTCGAGTCATCTTCCTCAACCAAATTGTCTTCGTCTAGCACCCCTTTTCTAATTTCCAAAGAGGTTTCTAGGCCTTTTCCCCAAATAAACCTAGAAAACGAGGTATTTTATTTGCCTAATATCACTGCCAGGGCTACTTGAGTGACTAGTAAACTTTACCACCCATCGGAATTAGAGGTCTTTTCATTGTCTTCTTCATTAAGTCCCTCTGAGATTTTTCAAATCAATGGGGAGCGGGGTTTGACTATGGAGGATATAGTTGCCACAGTGTCATACACATAGTCCTTCACTTAATCGACCTCAGAGGAGGCATTCTTCTGCATTACTTGCACCATTTGTTTTTTTACATAGTCCATTTTTGGAATTTCCCCATAGCACAACTCGTTCCTAATGCTGTGCAAACTGTAATCGGGGTCATTGCAACCTATCATCTCTACAAAGTTCTAGTTTCTCTAGTCCTTTTTAGATGTTTCTTCAATTTCGGTGTCTCCTCGGCACTAAATAAGACTAGCGTAGGGTACCTCTAGTTTAATAATATGTACATGCTAGTAGGTCCCTTCCAATCCTCCGGTTGGGATTAGAAGGATCCATTTTTCTTTTCCATGCTTCTAAGCAATTTGGTCCTATTCGTGCCCTACCTTGATTGGAATTTGAATAAGACCTTCTATAATGGTCTCCCTACCCTGGCTGGCTAGTAGGAGATGGATAGAACTTTCTTGGTCGACCTAGCTTGTTCCGACACTGAGAAGGTCAGATGTACCCAGCAAGTCTAGCCTATAGCTTTTCTCCATTCTGCTAGATTGGGGAGTCCAGCAGATAGCAACCTTCCCCACCCCCAGGAGAGCTATGGGATTTCTTTCCACTGGTAGGGAGTTTCTTCCTTTTCTTTTATTTTTTTCAATAAATCTTCTTTAACTTTTCTGCTCACTAATATCTCTTTTTTCTTTGTTTTGATAGCGATAAGGACAGCATGGCTTTTGAAGTCCTCCACCAGTTTTAAACAAGGTCATCAAGAAGGGTCGCAGGCCTTCCAAGCTTCTACCGGCAACCCTGGAGATGTTGTCAGTGCCTCCTCCAGTGGTCCTACTCTTGCTGTTGCTCCGACCTCTGGGGCGTCTTCCTTCAAGATCCCCATCCCCCAAACCCAAAGCAAGAAGGTTGTTGTGGGGAGTCAAACTCGGACAGCTCTGAAGAGGAGTGTCAAGGCTGTTTGCTTGATTGCTTTTGAAAGGCACTCAAAAACTGTGAATTCAGCTTCTTCCCTTTCATTCCAATCTACACCGTCAGAGAAAGCTTCCTTCGACCTCCACGGGGAAGGGGAAGGGGAAGGGGAAGGGGAAGGCTCTAGTGACCTCGAAGTTGGGATTGGAGTTCAATGGTTGTGGTGCCGAGGAGGTCGTTAAAACATTGAAGAGGTTGGGAAATTTGTTCTTGGCCTCCCACACCGATGAGGGGACCACCAGATGGGTCCCCGAACTTGCCATGGAGTCCTCCGACTCCTAGTTCCAATAGCCACACTCCCAGTCTTTCTGATGGAATGTGCGCATCCCGTTGATCTGGATATTTGTTGGCAGCTCATGGATGACGAGCTTGACCAATACAAGGCCTCTCTCCATACTACAACAAGTTTATTTATTTCTACATTTTTTGTCATTATTTTTGCACCAATTCTTCTTGAGTTCTAACTTTCCTTCATCTTTTCTTTTTGCAGGACCACGTCTTCTTAGGTGAGCGATTCAGGAGACAGATGGAATAAGTGAAGAAAGACCAAGAGTTCTCTACCCTAGTCTCTGACCTCCAGGACGAGAAAGCTTGTCTTGAAAAAGAAGTCCTGGAGCCCGATTCAATGGTCAAGCAAGCCTAGACCAATTATACCGCTGCCCAATCTCTCTACCAGGAGAGGGAGCAGAAGTTATAGGCTACTTGAGCTTAGAATATTCAATTATCCTCCAACCTTGATGTTGCTATGAATAGAGGAGAGAAGCTGATATCAGTGGGCAAACAGCAAAGAGATCGCATTGTCAACCTGGAGGCTCAATTGGTAGACTTCGATGCCTTGTGCGATGAAGACAATGGCCTTTCTAGGAGTAAAGAAAGTCTTGATCCCACCTCATAGGAGGAGGGCACTGCTGCTAAAGCCTTGGCCTAGGTCAGTCAAGCTGATGAAGGTCCCTCTGGGAAGGAGAAAGAGCCTATGGATGCACCTGCTGAAGCTGAGACCACTAAGGGGGTACTCCATGACATTCCCCTTGAGGAGTTGCTTGACCTGAAGGTACAGTTATCCCCGGCTATGGAGATTAAATTACACATTATCCCTTTCATTCCTAGCTTAATGATTTGAATGAGGTACTTAATCTCTCCTGAGCCACAAGTCTATCCTTGAATAGACCACCATTTGAAAATATTGAAGATTACCTCGCAGGTGCCTCAGATGCCTCTGGAAAGGAGATAGTCGTGGATGAGAAGCCATTGTGGAGCTCGTTGGAAGCTCACAAAGAAGATGATGAAGAAGTCTAAGTTTGTAATAAAATAGGACCTTTATTCTTCGTGCTTTGTAATATACAATGCTCGGCCTCTTAAGCTTATATTTCTGATCCTTGTACTGAACATTTTTTCTTTTTTATGAATAAAAAATTTCGCAAAATTTCCTTGCTGCTCAACACTTAGAACTTGCATAATAGTCCGAAGTGTTTTCTAAACTTAAGTAAATAAAACTTAAGTGAATAAGGAGAAATAAAATCTCAATAAAATCTACGAAATTATCTTTTATTAATGCCTTTGAAATTTGATATGAACTTAACTAAACTGAAGAGGTAGTTGAGGTTTCCTTGCTGCTCAACGAGCTCCTTTTAGATTATTTCCAGAGCTGTATAGCGAGCTTGCAAGATCTGGAAAGATTTAGAAAGCCTTAAGCATAGAATTTCTTTAGATGGCAAACATTCCATGGTCTTAGAAGTTGTCTTCCATTGAGATCGGTGAGCTTATAGCTTCCTCCTTTGTGAACTTCTTAGATTATGTAAGGTCTTTCCCAACTTTCTTGTACCTTTGTCAGTTGTCCTTGCTTTCCAACGTCCAACCTCTTGAAGACCATTTCTCCAATGGTGAAATACCCTTATTTCACCTTCTTGTTGAAAAAGTTTGTGACTTGTCTTTTATATACTCTATCAGCAGCTTCCATAGCTTTACTTCTAACTTCTTCATGGGGGTCAAGGTCTGCTCTTCTCTCCCTCTCATTTAAGACTAAATCATATTCAGTCAATCTCAAGGACTTCATTCTGACCTCAGCTAGCATTACGCTTCTGCACCAAAGCATAGACTGATTGGTGTTTCTCCGATAGCCTTTCTAGGGTTGGTTCTGTAGGCCCATAGGATGCTTGAAATTTTCTCTAGCTAGGAATTTTTGCGCCCTTCCTTCTCAAGCTCGACGGGTCTTTTCTTGAGCCCTTCTAGAATGGTTCTGTTTGTGACCTCAACTGGAGCTTTCTCTTGCTGATAGGCTATAGAGGTCAACCTTTGTTCTATATTCAAATTTTCAAAGAAAGTCTTGAGTAGGTGGCCTATAAACTACCATCCATTGTCCGAGATGATAGCTGGGGGAATCTTGAACCTACATACAATGTTTCTCCATACGAAGGGCTGTACCTTTGGCTAGGAGATTATTGCCATTGGTTCTGCTTCAACCCATCTTTTGAAGTATTCTACAGCAACAATTAAGAATTGGACACTCCCTACTCCTTTTTGGAAAGGTCCTAATATCTCGATACATGGCACCAATGTGCTGATGGAGATATATTTTATTGGCTGTACATGCAAAATATTTCCATGCAATTGGTAGCACGTGCATTTTTGTATGATATTTTCAATGTCTGAAACCATCGAAGGCCAATAGTAACCTATCCATAGTATCTCTTTTGCGACGGTTTTCACCCCTATGTGTGATCCATATATTCCACTATGTACCTCTTCAATGACATACTCTCCTTCTCCCTTGCTCAGACATTTAAGTAATGGCCATGTATATGACCTTATGTACATCTCGTTATCTCCTATCAAGACATAATGGGATGTCCATTTCCATATTCGGTGAGCTTCTTTGTCATCTTGTGGAAGGTTGCCATCTTTAAGGAATTTAAAGATTGGGTATCTCCAGTCTACCTGATCTTCTATAACCAAGTTCTCCTTTTGGTTTATGCTGGGAGAGTATAACTGTTCAATCAGTAGCTTAGCTTTTGTCCCAGCGAGCAATCAGTAGACTTTAGATAATGTGTCTGCTTCTAAATTTTACTCTCAAGTTATTTGCTCAATAAGGAAATACCCAAGTTTCAATGTTATATCTCTTACTTGTTTGAGATATTTTATCATGTTCTCCTCCCTAGCTTCGTATTCTCCAGCAACTTGGCTGGCTATAACTTGTAAATCAGTTTTGGCATGCAATTTTTGCACTTTTAGAGCTCTTATGAGTCTTAGACTTCCTAAGAGTGCTTCATATTTAGATTCATTATTCAAGGTTGGGAAGTTGTATTTCACAGAGTAAGGGATTCTCACACCCTCAGGGTTGATCAATACAATTCCCGTACTTGAATTTTCCTTTTCAGTGGAACCATCTGTGTAGATGGTCCAGATATTAATTTCACAAATGCTTGTGAGCTCTAGTGGAACTCTTGTGCATTCTTCTACGAAGTCTGAGAGAGCTTGAGCTTTGATAGCTTTTCTTGGCTCAAATTTAATCTGATATCCCGAGAGCTCGAGCGAACACTTCATCGTCCTACCTGATGGCTCGAGTTTTGCCAGAGCTTATTATAGTGGAAGATTGGTTAATACTCTTATCAGGTAAGCTTCAAAATAGGGCTTAAGCTTCCTTGAAGGAATAAAAATTAGGTACAAGAATAATTCGAGGTCTGAATATCTAATTTCAGGACCATGAAGCAAATGGCTTATGTAACATATTGGAAATTTTAAACCTAAACTTTGTACTAGCAGCATTGAGCTGACTGCCTTCTTAGTTGTAGTTACGTACATCAAGATTTCTCTAGCGATCTTTGGGAGACAAGTTATGGGGGCTGTCCCAGAAAGTCTTTCAGTTTGCAGAAAGCTGTTTAGCGATCTCTAGTCCACTAGAAATCTTTCAGCTTCTTCAGGACGTTGTAAAACTTCTCTCCTTTGTCAGCCATCTTGCTAATGAAGCATCCTAATGCTGCCCTTTTCCTCGTTAAACTCTAGACCTTTAATTTTTCTGGGAGGTTCCATGTCTAAGAGTGCTTTTATTTTATCAGGGTTGGCAGAAATGCCCCATTCGGATATCATGAAACCCAAGAATTTTCCTATTGAAACTCCGAAGATGCATTTTTCAGGATTGAGTTTCATATGAGTAGTTTTCAGTGTCTGGAAAGTCTCCCTCATATCTTCAATGGAGTCTTTGGAGGTTTTGGAGTTGATCATAATGTCGTCCACATAGACCTTAATGTTCTTCCTGATCTGCTTCTTGAAGACCTTATGCATGGCTTGTTGAAATTCTGCCATTGCATTCTTCAATCCGAATGGCATTTTAGTGTAGCAATAGGTCCCGACCTTTGTGATGAATGAGGTTTTTGCATATCTTCAAATACCATTGGAATCTGGTGGTAAGCCTTGTAGGCATCTGGGAAACACAGCCATTGGTAACCAGCTGTTGAGTCCACCTTCTGAACGATGCCCGGGAGTAGGTATGAGTCCTTTTGGCAATATTGATTCAGTGTGGTGAAATCCATAGACATCTTCCGCATCCCTTCCTTCTTTGGCACAACCATTGGATGGGCTAGACATTTTGAGTAAACAACTTCTCTCAAAATTCCAACGTCGATGAGAGCTTCGACTTCTGGAGCTATGACTTCATTTCACTATGGAGCAAAGGTCCTTGTCCGACCTTGTGCTCTGCTATTCCCTTGTCAATTCCTTCAAGGTTGGTAGGTCGCCAAGCAAAGACTTTCAAGTATTCTTGGAGGCAATTAAAGAGCTTCCCCTCGTTCTTGGAAGGCAAAAGTTACTTATCTTTATCCCTTCCTCAGGGAATTCTGAGTTGAGAAAAACTTTTTCTCCTTTCCTTTACTGGCAGCCTGGATTCTGAATTCATCATTCCCCTTAGGAAGGTCGATGAAATCTTCGTGCTCAAGCATCACCTATATTTCTGTATTACCTTCAACGAGATAGCATTTCCCTGCTAGCTGTCTGTCTACTTCTAGGATGACCAAGGTTTCTTTGACTTGTAGCACAATAAGGAGATCTCTGCTTTTAGGACCATGACCCCTCTCCTTCCTAGAATTTCATTATAAGTTTCGAGTGCATCAACTACCACACAGACATTGACCTCTGTGACCACCCTACCATCCATATAGAAGGTGGTTAGAACTTGTAGAATCCCCTTTGCATAGGTCGTGCTTCCGTTAAAGCTGTTGAAGAGAGTGTCTGACTTTATTTGCTACCATTTATCTGTCGCCATCTGGTTGAATGAATTTTTGTACAAGATATTCACTGCATTCTCGGTATCAATTAGTATCTTATGTACCAAGAAGTCTCCAATCTGGAATGACACCATTAGGGGTTCTGGATCTTGTCGTTGAGCTGGATTTGATCGCTGGTGGTTTGTGGCTACAGGAAGTGGATTAACTGGGCCAGTATTCCTAGCTAGGAATTCTTGCAAGTGGCCCTAATTTACTAACCTCTCAATCTCTCGCTTGAGGCCGAAACAATCCTTTGTGAGGTGTCCATGGTCCTTGTGGTAATGGCAGAACTTCGTCGTGTCACTCTTGGCCAGAAGGGTTTTGAGAGGCCTAGGTGGCTTTATTAGACCCTTCTTTTACATGACCACCAGTATTTCTGCCCGCGAGGTTGTTAAAGGTGTTGTTACTAGGTCTGGAATGGTATTCCTCATCTTCTCTGAGGGTCCTCCTTTCAAATGAGGATCCTTCCTGTCTCACTTTGATGACAGTGGGCTTTTTGGTCGCCCCTTATTCTCTTTCTCAATGGCAGAGGAAAATCCAGGAATCTTCTTCTGGATTGTCATTTCTTCGGCCTTATAACTTCTCGAGGAGTGTTTGTAGCTCCTCGATGGTCTTCACTGGGTCTTCTACCAGCCTAAGAGCAACATACCCCCCTTGCAATCCTTGTTTGAACGCAGTGACGTAGATTGCATCGTTCTTTTGCTCAATTTCTACTGCCTCATCGTTAAAACTACCATAATAACTTCTGGTGCTTTCACTAAACTTCTAATTGATATTGAACATATCTTTGATGTCTTTTTCACACCTTTTGTTGCTCTGATAGTTCTTCAGAAACATCTCCATCAATTGTGTCCAACTTGAGATACTTACCTTTGGAATTCTTTTGAACTAGGACTGTGCTTTCTTGGTCAAGGTGGACTGGAAAGCTTGGCATTTGACAGGATCACGATACTCAAACATTTCCATGTAGGAATTGCATTCATCTATGTATTGCAATGGTTCCCCTATGCCGTCGTACTTTGCCTCCACTTGTGGTGCTTTGAATCTTGGCGGAATTCGTGCAGTCCTAATGTTGTGGACAAATGGCGAAGACTCTAATAGTTCCTCACTGCTCTGTATCTCTTGATTTTCATTTTTCTTCTGATTTGTTGGGTGACTCGCTCTCGTCGGTGGATTCGGTGCTACCCCTCGAGTGTCATTGCCTGTCATTTCGATCCGGCTACGTCGAGAGGGTACAATTCCTCCTAGAAGAGTTCTTAGTCCTCGTGAAATGGCAACTCGGTTGTGCTTTTCTCTTAGGTCATAACCCCTTCCATTGCTCAAGGATTGTCTCAAGTCAACCACGGGTGACACTCTTTTGGCTTATGAGCTTTTCTCTCCTTGACCTGTCTCCTGACTTTCCACTGTGGGTTGGTGGTCATTTATTGCTCCTAAAGGTAGGGGTTGATCAGGTAGGCTGTAGTCCCCTTGATCTCGGGGTAGTTGTGTTTCTCTCTGAGATAAGATAGGAGTAAGTCCTGTTAACGTATAATCTCTCCTACCCGAGATTCCTTCTAAGGCAGCCACCATGCGTTCTAGAAGGTCGGCAAGAACAGACACCCATCCCCTCGCCCTCCCCGATCTCTATGGTCTCGGGTTGTTGCCATTGTTGCTCTGGCCGAGGTGTCTCTATCTACCCTTTTCAAGCTCAGGTGGAGGGTTCACCTCGATCGTCTTGGCTATTCTTGGATTAGTTTGTTCGGATCGTACCTGTTTTGCTCATCAATTATTATTATTATTATTATTATGTTGAATGGTTTAGAAGTTAATTTATAAACTTAAATTATTTGTTATATATATATACTTTAATTTTTTCTAAAGAAAACAAAAAAGAAGTTTCCATGGAAAGCAGGTGCCTGGTACACTTAGCCCCCATTTGTTACGACTTTTGTTAAATAATAACTACCTTTTTTTTCCAACAAACACTTAAACAGAAATTTAACACGTTTCTTCAGGATTTTCAAAAATAACTTAATCAGAAGAAGAAAAAAAAAAAAGGAAAAAGAAAAAATTACTTCTTTTTTTTTAAAGTTCATTTGTGTCTCTCATTTTGCTACTTTTCTGCACCTCTTTTTGTCCCCCATTTTTTTCCCTTGCTTTTCTTTTCTACAGTTTTTTTCCCCCTTACAGTTTCGTAATTGTTTGATTTTCTTCCTTTTTTTTTTTGCATTTTCTTTTTTCCCTTTTTTCTTCTCTCTCTCTATTTTTCATTTCCATTTTTCTCTTTTTGATTTTTTCTACTCTTTAGAATTCTAAAATTTTATTTTGTTTACTAATTTTTACTCTAAATATGTCAAAAATGCAAAAACAACTTTACTCTCTCTCTGTCTCTCTCTCTCTCTCTCTATTTTTTTTTCCATTTTTCCTCTTTTAGATCTTTTCTACTCTTTAATATTTTAAAATTTTATTTTGTTTAACTTAAATTTATCTTTTTACTTTATGTAGAATTTAAAAAATGTAAAAAACAACTTTATTAAAATTTTTCAATATTAAATTTAACACTATTTGATAGGGTCGAAAAGTGTTGGATCGGGCCACCCCATAGATCCTGATGGAACTCTGCGATCGGCAGCCTGAGAACATATGAAAAGAGGTCACCGGAGTGGGTTGTTGCCCAGGGAAGTGCTCCGATATCTAAGTTGTATTGTGGGAGTGTTTTCCCAGTTAAGAACCGTTCTCCAGAAAGCTAGAAGACCCAGTTCTCTATTGACTTACTTAGTCTTTAGACTGATTGTGTGTTTTTGTTTAAGTACAGAGAGAGAGAGTCAGTTACCTTCTTTCGTTTGGCCCAACATTACATAACAGTAGGCAATTAGGAAAATTGTGGGATTCGGTCGAATACCGCCAATTGCTTCTAACAGCTATGAGCTCACTAACCAACCTTCAGACCAACTCGGCAACCTCCCCGTAGATGTTGAGGATCTTGAACACCTTTTTTGGGGAAGTCGCGCCGTGTGATCCTTGGCTCCTTAGAGTGGCTAGGAGTCGTGCACCAATGGTCGTAGCATGGAAGATCTATGATTCGGGATGGAACTTGCCAAGTTGAAGTAGGGGTTTGGCAAGACCTCACCTCGAGCTCATTCAGGAGGTTAGTGACCTCGGAGGTCGGTGGTAGCTGACCACTTACCCATGTGTCCTCGTTGACTTTGTGAGTCTAACTTTCAGATATTAAAGGTATGGGGCCCTCTGGCCTATTATGGTTGACTTCTGTCTGAGTCCTGCCGGTTTGAATTGACTAGTCTAAGTCACGCTTGTTTCCCCATCATTACCCCCCTTTAGGCCTAGTGAGCTTAGAGGTCGTTGGTGCCTAAATTTCCATCTTCGAGTCACTGCTGCTACTGGGTCTACCGATTCCATGTTGCAGCTAACTTTAAGGGTACCTTTCCATTTGCACCTCCAGTTGAGAGCTACAAGTTGGATTATAATTTTTCGGCTTCAAGCAGAGTTGTGCGCACCTGGTCGCTACATGGACGGTACATAAGCAAGGTTGGGACTCATAATGTCGCAGGTCGCGGTCTAGTGAGGCCTCTGTTTTGCTCATTTGGAGGTCAATGACCTTTGGGTCTATGACCTGTGAGGTTGGTGGTTGAAAGTCCTTGCCCACTCGCACCTCGTTACTCGCCAATGTGACCTTCGGGCATTATAAGTTATCATCTATAGGTCGCAAGTCTAACCTTCAGGCGTTAAGGTTCACCATCTTGAGGTCGGGGACCCTTCCTTCAGGTATTAGAAGTTACCATCTCCTTGCTGCAGGTCTGACTTTCAGGTTTTAAAAACTACCATCTCTAAATCTTTGATTTGACTTTCAGGTAATCAATGGTTACCATCTCCAAGCCTTTGAAAGGTTGAACAACATTCTCGCAACTGTTTGCGGGATTGACCTTCAGGTATTTTAAGATTTACCGTCTCGAGGCTGCCACTCTCGGTAAAACTATGTTGTTTTCTTGTAACTGCTATTTTTGAGAGGGGACACATTCCTTTGCTTTTGTAAAGCTTGGTAGGAAATCTTGGTTGGAGAATCATGCCTCTTCATTTTTTGGCAATATCCAACCTGTTCTGGACTTGAAGAGACAATCTGTTTTTATTTGAAGAGGAGGTTGAAACGTTTCGGATCCTAAACCGGTGATTCATTCCATAATTTTTTGAGATCGACTGATGTGATTTTCTTGTAAGTTGAAAGGGTTAATTTTCACACAAACAATCAAACCAAATCGGTATAAAACAAAGGA
>JAOXNR010005576.1:0-35386 GCA_028571225.1 Parsonsia alboflavescens
GCCTGATGTAAAAAAAGAATTTAAACTCAAGAATCGGCCTATATTTCGACCTCGTGTGAATGAAGAATTTAAACTCAAAAATCGGCTTATGTTTTCACCTTGTGTGAATGAAGAATTTAAACCTAGGAATCGGCCAATGTTTCGGCCATGTGTGAGTGTCTTTACATCCTAGGAAGCGACCTATGTTTCGTCCTTATGTGGGTGTGGAA
This sequence comes from Parsonsia alboflavescens, assembly GCA_028571225.1. NCBI lineage: Eukaryota > Viridiplantae > Streptophyta > Magnoliopsida > Gentianales > Apocynaceae > Parsonsia > Parsonsia alboflavescens. Next base: position 210 of record JAOXNR010005576.1, read on the forward strand.
TTTAAACTCAAGAATCGGCTTATGTTTCGGCCTTGTGTGAATGAGGAATTTAAGCTTAGGAATCGACCAACATTTCAACTTTGTGTGAATGAGATCTTTAAAACTGAAGAATCGGCCGATGATTTGGCCTTGTGTAAATAAATGCTAAACTCATAAACCAGTCAATGTTTCGGCCTTATGCAAGAGGAATTTAAAATCATGAATCGGCCTATGTTTTGGCCTGATGTGAATAAGGAATTTAAACATAAGAATCGACCAACACTTCAGCCTTGTGTGAATGAGGAATTTAAACTCAGGGCTAGGTCTATGTTTTGGCCTTGTATGAATGAGGGATTTAAACTCAGGGCTAGGCCTATGTTTTGGCCTTGTGTCTATAAGGAATTTAAACTCAGGAATCGCGCTTGTGTGAATGAGGAATTGAAACACAGGAATCGAGCAATGTTTTGGCCTTGTGAGAATGTGGTCTTTAAAATTCAAGGTGGCCTATGTTTTGACGTTGTGTAAAAAAATGCAAAACTCTAAAGCCTATCAATCTTTCGGCGTTGTGTTTGAGGAATTTAAATGCAAAAAATGGCCTATGTTTTGGCCTTATAAGAAAAAGGAATTTAAACTCAGGAATTGACCAATATTTCAGCCTTGTGTGAATGAGGAATTTGAACTCAGGGTAAGCCTATGTTTCAACCTTGTATGAATCTGGAATCAGCCTATGTTTCTGCCTTGCGTAAATAAGGCCTTTAAAACTCAGGAATCGGCCAATGTTTCGGCCTTGTCTGAAAACCTAATTTAAACTTAAGAATAGGCCTATGTTTCCACCTTATGTGAATGAAGAATTTAAAATTAGGAATCGGCCTATGTATCGGCCTTGTGTGAATGAGGAATTTTAACTCAGGAATCGGCCTATATATTCGCCTTGTGTGAATGAAGAATCTAACCTCAGGAATCGACCAATCTTTCGGCCTTTTGTGAATGAAGAATTTAAACTCAGGAATTGACTAATGTTTTGGCCTTGTGAATGTCTTTTAACCTCTGGAATTGGCCTATGTTTCGGGCTTATGAGAATGAGGAATTTAAACTCTGGGAGTGGCATATGTCTAGTCCTAGTGTGAATGTGGAATTTGAACTCTGGAATTATCCAATGTTTCGACCATGTGCGAATGAGGAATTTAAACTCAAGGCTAGGCTTATGTTTCGGCTTTGAGTCCACAAGGAATTTAAACTCAGGAATCGACCTACGTTTTGGCCTTATGTGAATGAGGAATTTAAACTCAGGAATCGACCAATGTTTCAACCATGTGTGAATAAGATCTTTAAAACTCAAGAATAAACCTATGTTTAGGCCTTGCGTAAATAAATGCTAAACTCAGAAACCGATCAATGTTTCGGCCTTGTGCACGAGGAATTTAAACTCATGAATTGGATTATGTTTTGGCCTTATGTGAATAAGGAATTTAAACTCAAGAATCAACCAATATTTTGGCCTTGTGTGAATGAAGAATTTAAACTCAGGGCTAGGCATATGTTTTGGACTTGTATCAATGTGGAATTTAAACTCCGGGCCTGGCCGATGTTTCAGCCTTAAGTCAATAAGGAATTGGCCATGTCTCTATAAGGAATTTAAACTTACTAATCAGAATATGTTTCGGCCTTGTCTGAATGAGGAATTGAAGCTAAGGAATCACCCAATGTTGCGACCTTGTGTGAATGTGGTCTTTAAAACTCAATATTCAGCCTATGTTTTGGCCATGTGTAAATAAATGCTAAAATCAAAAAACTGAACAATGTTTTGGCGTTGTGTATGAGGAATTTAAAGAAAAGAATCGGCCTATGTTTTGGCCTTATGTGAATAAGGAATTTAAACTCTGGAATTGACCAATTTTTCGGCCTTGAGTGAATGAGGAATTTAAACTCATGGCTAGGCCTATGTTTTGGCCTTTTATGAATGTGGAATTTAGACTCAAGGCTTGGCCCATGTTTCGTCCTTGTGTTAATAATTAATTCAAACTTAGGAATCAGCCTATGTTTCAACCTTCTGTGAATGAGAAATTTAAACTCAGGAATTGGCCAATGTTTTGACCATATGTAAATGAGGTCTTTAAAACTCAGGAATCGGCTTATGTTTCAGTCATGTGGAAAAAATTAATATAAACCCAGGAATCCACTAAGGTTTTGGCCTTGTGAATAAGCTCATTAAACCTTAGGAATCGACAAATGTTTTGGCCTTATGTCAATGAAGAATTTTAACTCTGGTATAGGCTTACCTATCGGTCTTGTATAAATGAGGAATTAAACTCAGGAATCAGCTAATGAGTTAGCCGTGGGTGAATGAAGAATTTAAACTCAGGAATTGGCCAATGTTTTGGCCATGTGTCAATGTCTTTAAAAGTGAGGAATCGGCCTATGTTCTGTCCATGTGTGAGTGAAGAATTTAAACTTAGAAATCGGCCAATGTTTCAGCCTTCTCTGAATGAAGAATTTAAACACAGGAATTGGCCAATCTTTTGGCCATGTGAATGTCCTTTAAACTCAGGAACCGGCCTATGTTTCGGGCTTATGTGAATGAGGAATTTAAACTCATGAATCAGGTTATGTTTTGGCCTTGTGTGAATGAATAATTTAAACTCAAGAATCAGCCAATGATTCGGCCTTGTGTGAATGTCTTTAAAACTCGAGTATCAGCCTATGTAACTCAGACGTGTTTCATCATTTGGATTATGTTTCGTCCATGCGAATAACGACCTATGTTTTGGCCTTGTGTGAATGTGGAATTTAAACTCAGGAGTTAGCCAATGTCTCGACCATGTGTGAATGAGGAATTTAGACTCAGGGCTAGGCCTTTGTTTTGGCCATGTGTCTATAAGGAGGTTAAACGTGACAGTCGGCCTATGTTTCGGCCTCATGTGAATGAGAAATTGAAACTCAGGAATCGACCAGTGTTTGGGCCTCGTGTGAACGTGGTCTTTAAAACTGAAGATTCAGCCTACGTTTTGGCCTCGTATGAATGTGGTCTTTAAATAAATGCTAAACTCAAAAATCGGTCAATGTTTCGGAGTTGTGAATAATGAATTTAAATTCAGGAATCAACCAATATTTTGTCCTTGTGGGAATAAGGAATTTAAACTCAGGGCTAGCCCTATGTTTTGGCCTTGCATGAATGTGGAATTTAAACTTAGGGCTTGGTATATGTTTCGTCCTTGTGTCAATAAGGAATTTAAACTTAGGAATTAGCCTATGTTTCAACCTTGGGAGAATGAGGAATTTAGATTCCGGAATCGGCCTATGTTTCGGCCTTATGTAAATGAGGCATTTAAAACTCAGGAATCGGCCAATATTTCGCCTTTGTGTAACAAAAAAGAATTTAACTCAAGAATCGGCTTATGTTTCGACCTCGTGTCAATGAAGAATTTAAACTCAGGAATCGGCCTACATATTGGACTTGTGTGAATGAGGAATTTAATCTCAGGAATTGGCCTATGTTTTCGGCTTGTGTGAATGAAGAATTTAAACTCAGGAAACGGGCAATGTTTCAGCCATGTGTGAATGTCTTTAAGACCCAGGAATCGGCCTATGTTTCGTCCTTATGTCAGTGAGGAAAATAAACTCAAGAATCGACATTTTGGCTTTGTGTGAATAAGGACTTTAAAACTCAAGAATCGGCCTATGTTTTGGCCTTGAGTAAATAAATGCTAAACTCATAAACCAGTCAATGTTTCGGCCTTGAGCACGAGGAATTTAAACTCATGAATAGGCCTATGTTTTGGCCTTATGTGAATAAAGAATTTAAACAAAGGAATCGACCAACATTTCGGCCTTGTGTGAATGAGAAATTTAAACTCAGGGCTATGCCTACGTTTTGGCCTTGTATGAATGAGGAATTTAAACTGAGGGCTTGGCCCGTGTTTTGGAATTGTGTCAATATGGAATTTAAACTCAAGAATCTGCCCATGTTTCAACCTTGAGTGAATGAGGAATTTAAACGCAAGAATCGGCCAATGTTTCGACATTGTGTAAAAAGGGAATTTAAACTTAGGAACCAGCCAATGATTTAGCCTTGTGAATAAGCTCTTTAAACCTTGGGAATCGGCCAATGTTTCGGCCTTTTGTGACTGAGGAATTTAAACTCAGGAATTGGCCAATGTTTCGACCTTGTGAATGAAGAATTTAAACTCAGGAATTGACCAATGTTTTGGCCATGTGTCAATGTCTTTCAAACTGAGGAATCAGCCTATGTTTCATTCTTGTGTGAGTGAGGAATTTAAACTCATGAATTGGCCAATGTTTTGGCCTTGTGAATGTCTTTTAAATTAAGGAATCGGCCTATGTGAATGAGGAATTTAAACTCAGGAATCAGGCTATGTTGTGGCCATGTGTGAATGAATAATTTAAAATCAGGAATCGGCCAATGATTCGGCCTTGTGTGAATGTCTTTAAAACTCAAGAATCGACCTATGTAACTTGGACGTGTTTCATAATTTGGATTAGGTTTCGGCTATGAGAATGACGACCTATGTTCGGCCATGTGTGAATGTGGAATTTAAACACAGGGCGAGACCTATGCCTCATCAAAATTTGAATGTGGAATTTAAACTCAGGAATTAGCCAATGTCACGACCTTGTGTGAATGAGGAATTTAAACTCTGGGCAACGGGCTATGTTTTGGAAGTGTGTCTATAAGGAATTTAAACTCAAGAATCAGCCTATATTTCAGCCTTGTGTGAATGAGGAATTGAAACTCAGGAATCGACCAATGTTTCGGCAATGTGTGAATGTGGTCTTTAAAACTCAAGATTCGGCCTTAGTTCCGGCCTTGTGTAAATAAATGCTAAACTCTAAAACCGGTTAAGGTTTCAGCGTTGTGTATGAGGAATTTAAACACAAGGATCGGCCATGTTTTGATCTTATTTAAGTAAGGAATTTAAACTTAGGAATTGACCAATATTTCGAGCTTGTGTGAATGAAGAATTTAAATTTAGGGCTAGGCTTATGTTTCGGCCTTGTGTCTAAAAGGAATTTAAACTCAAGAATCGGCCTATTTTTCGGCAATGTGAGAATGAAGAATTTAAACTCAGGAATCGATCAATGTTTCAGCCTTGTGTGAATGAGGTTTGTCAAACTCAAGATTTGGCCTATGGTTTGGCCTTGGGTAAATATATGCTAATGTTAGAAACTGGTCAATGTTTTGGCCTTGTGCACGAGGAATTTTAACTCATGAATCGGCCCATGTTTTGACCTAATGTGAATAAGGAATTTGAACTTTGAAATTGACCAATATTTTGAACTTGTGTGAATGAGAAATTTAAACTCAGGGCAAGCCCTATGTTTTGGCGTTGTATCATTGTGGAATTTAATCTTAGGGCATGGCCTATGTTTTGGCCTTTTGTCAATAAGGAATTTAAACTCAGGAATCAGCCTATGTTTCAACCTAGTGTGAATGAGGAATTTAAACTCAGGAATCGGCCTATGTTTCGACCATATGTAAATGGGGTCTTTAATTTAAATCGGCCTATGTTTCGACCATATGTAAATCGGCCTCGTGTGAATCAATAATTTAAACTTATAAATCGGCCAATGATTAGGCCTGGTGCGAGTGTCTTTAAAACTCAAGAATGCTCCTATGTAACTCGGATGCGTTTCATGATTTGTATTTGCTTCGGCCATGTGATTGACAACCAATGTTTCGGCCATGTGTGAATGTGGAATTTAAACACAGGGCGAGGCTTGTGTCTCGTCCCAGTGTGAATGTGGAATTTAAACACAGGAATTAGCCAATGTCTCAACCTTGTGCGAATGAGGTATTTAAGCTCTAAACTAGGCCTATGTTTTGGCCTTGTGTCTATAAGGAATTCACACTTAGGAATCAGCCTATGTTTCGGTCTTATGTGAATGAGGAATTTAAACTCAAGAATCTACCAATGTTTCATCCTTGTGTGAATGAGGTGTTTAAAACTCAATATTCTGCATATGTTTTGACCTTGTGTAAATAAATGCTAAACTGAGAAATCGATTAATGTTTCGGCCTTGTGCACGAGGAATTTAAGCTCATGAATTGGCCTATGTTTTGGCCTGATGTGAATAAAGAATTTAAACTCAGGAATCGACCAATATTTCATCCTTGTGTGAATGAGGAATTTAAACTCAAGACTAGGCCTATGTTTTGGCCTTGCATCAATGTGGAATTTAAACACAGTGCCTAGCCTATGTTTCGGCCATGAGTTAATAACGAATTTAAACTCTGGAATCAGCCTATCTTTTAACCTTTTGTGAATGAGGAATTTAAACTCAAGAATCGGCCTATGTTTCGACCATATGTAATGAGCTCTTTAAAACTCAGGAATCGGCAATTGTTTTGCCCTTGTTTCAAAAAGGAATTTAAACTCAAGAATCGGCTAATGTTTTAGCCTTATGTGAATGAAGAATTTTAACTCTGGAATATGCCTATCCATCAGCCTTGTGTGAATGAGCAATTTAAACTCAGGAATCAGACTATGTTTTGGCCTTTTGCGAATGAATAATTTAAACTCAAGAATCGGCCAATGATTCGGCCTTGTGTGAATGTCTTTAAAACTCAAGAATCGGCTTATGTAACTCGGACGTGTTTCATGATTTTGATTATGTTTCGGCCAAGTGTGAAAGTGGAATTTAAACTCAGGAAATTAGCCAATGTCTCGACCTTGTGTGAATGACGAATTTAAACTCAAGGCTAGGCCTATGATTTGGCCATGTGTCTATAAGGAATTTAAACTCAGGAATCGGCTTATGTTTCGGCCTTGTGTGAATGAGGAAATGAAACTTATGAATCAACCATTGTTTTTGCCTTGTGTAAATGTGGTCTTTAAAACTCATGATTCGGCCTATGTTTTGCCCTTGTGGAAATAAATGCTAAAAGCTAAAACCACTCAATGTTTTGGAGTGGTGTATGAGGAATTTACACATAAGAATCGGGCTATGTTTTGGCCTGATGCGAATAAGGAATTTAAACTCAGGAATCGACCATTATTTCAGCCTTGAGTGAATATGGAATTTAAACTCAAGGCTAGGCCTATGTTTTAGCCAAGTATGAATGTGGAATTTAAACTTAGGGCTTGGCCTATATTTCGGCCTTATGCCAATAACGAATTTAAACTCAGGAATCAACCTATGTTTCAGCTTTGTGTGACTGAGGAATATAAATTCAGGAATCAACCTATGTTTCGGTCTTCTGTAAATGAGGCCTTTAAAAGTGAGGAATCGGCCAATCTTTCGGCCTTGTGTAAAAGGGAATTTAAACTCAAGAATCAGCCTATGCTTCGACCTCTAATGAATCAAGAATTTCAAATCAGGATTAGGCCAATGTTTCTGCCATGTGTGAATGTCTTTAAAACACAAGACTCGGCCTATGTTTCATCCATATGTGAGTGAAGAATTCAAACTCAGGAATCGGGCAATGTATCGGCCTTATGTGAATGAAGAATTTAAACTCAGGAATCGACCATGTTTTGGCCTTGTGAATGTCTTTTAAACTCGGGAACCGACCTATCTCTTGGGCTTATGTGAATGAGGAATTTATACCCAGGACGAGGCCTATGTTTTGGGCTTGTGTGAATAAGGAATTTAAACTCAGGAATCCGCCTATGTTTCAGCCTCTTGTAAATGATGCCCTTAAAAATCAGGAATCAGCCAATATTTCGGCCTTGTTTAAAAAAGGAATTTAAACTCAAGAATCGGCCTACGTTTCAAACTTGTCTAAACGAAGAATTTAAACTCAAGAATCGGCCTATTTATCAGCCATGTGTGAATGACGAATTTAAACTCAGGAATCAGCCTATGTTTTCTTCTTGTGTGAATGAAGAACTTAAACTCAAGAATTTGTCAATGTTTTAGCCTTGTGTGAATGTCTTTAAAACTCAGGAATCGGCCTATGTTCTGTCCATATGTGAGTGAAGAATTTAAACTCAGGAATCGGCCAATGTATCGGCCTGGTGTGAATGAAGAATTTAAACTCGAAATCTGCCAATGTTTTGGCCATATGATTGTCTTTTAAAGTCGAGAATCGGCCTATGTTTAGGGCATATGTGAATGTGGAATTTAAACTCAGGAACCAAGCTATGTTTTGGCCTTGCGTGAATGAATAATTTAAACTTAGGAATCGGCCAATGTTTCAGCCTTGTGTCAATGTCATTAAAACTCAAGGATCAGCCTATGTAACTCATTCGTGTTTCATGATTTGGATTGGGTGTCGAAAATGTGAACGACGACATTTGTTTCGGTGATATGTGAATGTAGAATTTAAACTCAATAATTAGATAAATGTTTCAACCTTCTGTGAATGAGGAATGTCAGCTCAAGAATCGACCAATGTTTTGGTCTTATGTGAATGAAGATTTTAAACTCAGGAATCTGCCAAAGTTTTGACCATGTGTGAATCTCTTTAAAACTCAGGAATCTGCCTATGTTTCGTCCTTGTGTGAGTGAGGAATTTAAACTTAGGAATCGGCGAATGTTTCGGCCTTGTGTGAATGTCCTTAAAACTTAAGAATCAGCCTATGTAACTCGGACGTGTTTCATGATTTGCATTATGTTTTGGGAATATGAATGATGTCTCTAAACCTCAGAAAAAGAAATATGTTTCGGCCATGTGTGAATGCGGAATTTAATCTCCGGGCAAGGCCTATGTCTCGACCTAGTGTGAATGTGGAATTTAAACTCAGGAATCATCCAATGTTTCGACCTTGTATGAATGAGGAATTTAAACTCAAGAATCGGCCTATGTTTCGGCCTCGTGGAATACGAAATTTATACTCAGGAGTCGACCAATATTCTGGCCTTGTGTGAATGAGGAATTTAAACTCAGGAATCAGCCATTGTTTCGACCAAGTATGAATGTCTTTAAAACTTAGGAATCGGCCTATGTTTCTTCCTTGTGTGAGTGAGGAATTTAAACTCAGGATTCGGCTAATGCTTCGGCCTTGTGTAAATGAGGAATTTAAACTTAGGAATCAACCAATATTTCGGGTTGGTGTGAATAAGGAATATATACTCGAGAATTAGCCTATGTTTTGGCATTGTGTGAATGAATAATTTAAACTTAGGAATCAGCCCATGTTTCAGCCTTGTGTGGATGCCTTTAAAACACAAGAATAGCCCTATGTAACTCTGTAGTGTTTCTTGATTTGCACGATGTTTTGTCCATGTGAATGAGACAATTAAACCTCATAAAATGACCTATGCTTTGGCCATGTGTGAATGCGGAATTTAAACTTAGGGCGAGGCATATGACTTAGTCTAGTATGAATGTGGAATTTAAGCTCAAGAGTTAGCTAAAGTTTCGACCTAGTGTGAATGAGGAATTTTAACTCTAGGCTGCGCCTATGTTTCGGCCTTGTTTCTATGCGGAATTTAAACACAAGAATCAGCCTATGTTTCCGCCTTATGTGAATGAGGAATTTAAACTCAGGAATCGACTAATGTTTCGGCCTTCTGTGAATGAGGTCTTTAAAACTCAAAAATCGGCTTATGTTTGGCCTGGTGTAAATAAATGCTAAACTAAGAAATCGATCAATGTTTCATCCTTGTGCATGAGGAATGTAAACTCAAGAATCAGCCAATGTTTTGGTCTTATGTGAATAAGGAATTTAAATTCAGGAATTGACCAATATTCCGGCTGTGTGTGAATGAGGAATTTAAACTCAGGGCTAGGTCTATGTTTTGGCCTTGTATGATTGTGCAATTTAAACTCAGGGCTTGGCCTATGTTTCGGCCTTGTTTCAATAAGGAATGTAAACTCAAGAATCAACCTATGTTTCAGCCTCGTGTGAATCAGGAATTTAAATTCAGGAATCGGCGAAAGTTTCAACCTTGTGTAAATCAGGTCTTTAAAACTCAAGAATGAGCCAATGTTTTTGGCCTTGTGCAAAAAAAGAATTTAAACTCAGGAATCGGGCCATGTTTTTGGCCTTTTGAATAAGGTCTTTAAACCTCAGGAATCGGCTAATGTTTCTACCTTGTGGGAATGTAGAATTTGGACTCAGGAATCGGCCTCGTGTGAATAAGGAATTTAAACTCAGGAATGGGCCAAAGTTTTGGTCTTGTGTGAATGAAGAATTTAATCTTGGGAATCAGCCATTGTTTCGATCATGTGTGAATGTCTTTAAAACTCAAGAATCGACCTATGTTTTGTCGTTGTGTGAGTGAGGAATTTAAACTCTGGATTCGGCCAGTGTTTTCACCTTGTATGATTGAAGAATTTAAACTCAGGAATCGGCCAATATGGTGTGAATTAGGAATTTGAACACAAGAATCAGCTATGATTTGGCCTTGTGTGAATTAATAATTTAAACTTAGGAATCGGCCCATATTTCAACCTTGTGTGATTGTCTTTAAAACTCAAGAATCGCCCTATGTAACTCATTCATGTTTCATGATTTGCATGATGTTTTCTCCACCTGAATCAGGCAATTAAACCTCAGAAATGACCTATGTTACGGACATGTATGAATGCGGAATTTAAACTCAGGGCGTGGCCTATGTCTCGGCCTAGTGTCAATGTGGAATTTAGACTCAGGAATTAGCCAAAGTTTCGACCTCGTGTGAATGAGGAATTCAAACTCTAGGCTATGCCTATGTTTTGTCCTTGTGCCTATAAGGAATTTGAACTCAAGAATCGGCCTATGTTTTGGCCTTGTGTGAATGAGGAATTTAAACTCAGGAATCGACTAATGTTTCGGCTTTATGTGAATGAGGTCTTTAAAACTCAAAAATCGACCTACGTTTGGCCTTCTGTAAATAAATGCTGAACTCAGAAATCGATCAATGTTTTGGCCTTATGTGAATGAAGTCTTTAAAACTCAAAAATCGACCTACGTTTGGCCTTCTATAAATAAATGCTGAACTCAAAAAATGATCAATGTTTCGGCATTGTGCATGAGGAATTTAAACTCAAGAATCGGTCAATGTTTTGCTCTTATGTGAATAAGGAATTTGAACTCAGGAATCGACTAATATTTCGTGCTTATGTGAATGAGGAATTTAAACTCCGGGCTAGGCCTATGTTTTGGCCTTGTATGAATGTGTAATTTAAACTCAGGCCTTGGCCTATGTTTCAGCCTAGTGTCAATAAGGAATTTAAACTCAGGAATCAGCCTTTGTTTTAGCCTTGTGTCAATGACGAATTTAAACATAGGAATCGGCCTATGTTTCGACCTAAATGAGGAATTTAAAACTCAGGCATTGGCTAATGTTTCAGTGTTGTATAAAAAAGGGGTTTAAACTCAGGTATCGACCTGTGTTTTGATCTTGTCTACATGTTGAATTTAAACTCAGGAATCGGCCGATGTATTGGCCTTGTGTGAATGAGGAATTTAAACTCGGAATTGGCCAATGCTTTGGTCGTGTGTGAATGAAGAATTTAGACTTAAGAATTTGCCAATGTTTCAACCATGTGTGAATGTCTTTAAATTCAGGAATCGGCCAATGTTTCATCCTTGTGTGACTGAGTAATTTAAACTCAGGAATCGGCCAATGTTTCAGGCTTATGTTAAACTCATGTATCTTCCAATGTTTGAACCTTGTGTGTATTGCTTTTATTGGCCAATAGGCGGAACTAACTGTTATCTGTTCTGCGCAGGGATGTGAGTTGCAGATACTCGATCATCATGCTTGCTTCTCTATCTTTGTTTCTCTCTTTCTTCGAACTCCTCAAAACGCATATTTGTTTAAGTGCACCATTATTAGTTTTATGAATGGAAGAATCTGTAGATTCTACATTACTTGATGAATTTTTTAAACTTTACGGTGTTAATTCCATTGTAGATTGGAAGGTTTCCTTGAGGATCCATGGGTGCTTGGTTGTATGTGAGATTGGTGTGAGAGGATAGATTTGGGTAAGGAACGGTGGGCATCAAATCATGTAGTCGGAACTCTAGCGATGGGGGTATGGTCGGACTCCGAGTAGATCACCATGTGAGCCATCCAAGAAACTTTCAAGGAGTAGAAGTCTCAGGGGATTGGCTGTCTCCCAATATCTTGCTCCGATGCTAAAGTCAGATATTGAGAGAGAAAGTTTGATGTTAAATCAAAGAAGATCCCAATTATACTGATTATGGACCCTTTCATAGAAATCATATAGAGAGTCCTTTATGTTTAATGCGATGTGGGTGATGGGGCTCAAATGTGAACTCCGGGACACCCCAAAACCGTGATGGCGTCAATGGCTGTAACTTGAGAGGTCATGCTGCCAATTACCATGACCGTTTATGTTGACTTGTCCGGGTCGTACCCATTTCTCCCATCATTACCCCCCTTTAGGCCTAGTGAGCTCAGAGGTCATGGTGCCAAAATTACCATCATTAAGTCACGTCCCTTGAAGGGTTGTGCAGCTTCCTTTTGGAACTGCTATTTATAGAAGAATCGTACTCTTTCAAATTTTCAAGAAGGATAACCCGTCCGGCCTTTGAAGACTAACCCGTTTGAATTTGGAAAGTAGTCCCATTTCAGTTTCGAGAAAGATTAACCTTTACAGAAATGGAAAGTCACCCTATTTTTGTTTTGGAAGGAATTGACCTATTCTAGATTTTGAAGGTCTGCCCGTTTCGATTTTGGAAGGTCGCTGTGTTTAGTAGCCCAAGAGACTCCTTATCCTATATAAATTAGAACCCTTCAAATTTCAGAACTTACTCAAACTCTCACATAGCTTTGCAAGAAAAATACTTTATGCTTTTCTCTTTCTTTGTTCGACAGTAACTTAGGACTACTTCCCTTCTCATCTCAAGGATATTTACCGAGTGAGTTTTCTTCTCTTTTCCTTCTAAAAATTCCATCTTTTTCCAGTAAACCCGAGATGTCTCCTACGTCAACGTCAGTCTTCTGCCTCTAATACTCCTCCTCTCCATTTTGGAGAAGTAGCCCCCTCCCCTTCTCCTACTGATTTGGAGAATGGGGTTTTTTACATACCCCCCAGTTTTTGTCAAAGCCCCTTCTGTAAAGAGTGAAACTTTAGAGCTTTCTGAAATAGAGGCATATTCTGTGTCCCTTATTCTCGATTCAACTGATATTTTTGACATCAATGGGGAGTGGAAGCTAGAAAAGGGCGAGATAGTCACCACTAGGAAGGGTGAGTGCCCTTATAGTAAATGCAATAGACGTATAGTCCTCTATCTTTCCAGCCTCAGGGGAGGTATCCTTCTATCTTTTCTTCATCCTCTATTCCTGGACATTGCCCAATTCTAGGGTGTTCCTCTTGCCCAGCTCATTCCAAATTCCTTCTTTATCGTGGTGGCTTTTATTGCGACCATCACCTTTACAGAGTTCCAGTATCTCTGGAGCTCTTTAGGAGCTGTTACAAATTAGGTCTCTCTTCGGCCTCTAAGGCTTTCAAAGGGTACCTTTAGTTTAATCCTAGGTACAAACTAGTAGGTCCTTTTCAATCCTCAATAGGGGAATGGAAGGACCTCATCTTCTTCACCCGTCTCCCAAATCATTTAGTTTCGTCCAAGCCTAACCCGATTTGGAACTTGAACCGCTCCTTCTTCAATGAGTTCCCCATCTTGTCCATTAAGCAATTAAATTATAGGGACCTAATTGCCCTAGCCAAACCTGATAGAGTCATGGTCGGATGTACCACTCTAACCTAGCCTGACACTTTTCTTCGTCCCGCTGGGCTAGGGGGCCCAACAGAGTGTGACCTAGCTTCCAACAAGGGAGCTTTAGTGATATCCTCTTCTGGTAGGGAGCTTCTCTGTCTTTAACTAATGTTTGGTATAATTTGTTCACGATTTTATGCTAACAGCTCTTCTTTTTCTCTATATTGACAGCAATGAGGACCATATCTTGGCTATTCAAATCCGCTCCTACGCAAGCCCCTTCTAGTTTAGCTCGGGGCCAGAGGAAAGCGGGTCTTGGTAGGAAGGACTGGGGGAGCCTCAAAATGGAACTCGACAGTTGCTAGGATGAAGCTTTCTGACCGACCCATCAAAATTTTGACCTCATCTTCTTCACCTTCTTCTCAACTGGCAAAGAATGGTTCCCGCAGCTCCTTTGGGAATTGGAAAACCCCTATGACCTCGAGGTCCAAACCAGCATTCCCGGGCTACGCCACCGAGGAGGTCGCTTCAACTTTGTGGAGGTTGGGGGGTGCTACTTTGGCAATCCATTCTATCGAGGGGACCGCGTGATGGGTCCCTGATCTCTTGATGGAGTCATCTGACTCCCTACTTCAGTATCCTCACTCTCAATCCTTCGTGATGGAGTGCACCCCCTTAGTTGATTGGGAAATCTACCGGTAACTAACCGACGAGGAGCTTGATAAATTCACTGCCTCCCTTCATACCACTGTAAGTTCCCGCGATCTTCTGTTAGTTTCCAATCAGTTCTGTTTTATTCTACCTTTTATACTGACCTTCTTTTGTTTTTGTAGAATCACCTCTTCCTTGGCAAGCGCCTGAGGAGGTAGGCTAAGAAGGTCAAGAAAGACCAAGAGTTTGCCTCTCTTATTTTCGAGCTCCAGGATGCCAAGGCTTACTAGGAAAAGGAAAAGGTCGATCTTGCAACCTCAGCTAAGGAAGCCAACACTTCTACTGACAAGGCGACCAGACTTCTTCTGTCTGCATGTAATCTGTCTGCATGTAAGTAGGAAATCGAGGAAACTAGAGCTTATAGCCAAGTAAGGCTTTAGAGGAAGCTGACAAGGAAAGAGATGAGCTTATTGATCTCGGGGTTAGGCAAGGGCAGCGCATTCAGGAGCTCGAGGCCAAAATGGGCGAGCTCCAAGGCCTTTGTGATGAGCATGGGGACCTCTCTATGGATAAGGTCTAGGGGATCCCTTCCTTTCAGAGGTATGTGGAGTCTTTGATGCAGTCTCGGATGATGGGGTTCTACATAGACAAGCTTAAAGAGCTCAACCCAGGGATGAAAACTGACCTTGAGTTCGATGCTCAATTCTATCATCTGGAGCTGATCTCCCCTCTTCCCTGGGAGCAAAAAGGTCTGGCTCCAACTTCACAGGAATAGGTCGCCACGGCCGAGGTAATGGCCTAAGTTGGCCAAGCTGATAAGGGCCCTTCGGGGAAGGGAAAGGAGATCGTGGCAGTTGCCTCTGAGGTAGAGGTCTCTGAAAAGGAGGTTCTAGACACCGTCCCTCAGGCCATGATGTCCCCTGAAGGTATACCCATGTTTTGTAGTGTAGATTCGTTTGCTGAAATTTTTCCTTACCTCGTGCGTACTTATTTTGGAGAAGGTACTTGACCTCTTTTTGGTTACTTGGCCATCTTTTATATAGTCTTTTATTTGATCACATTGTTGACTATTTTGTAGGTCCTTCCCATCCTTCCGAGGTGGAAACAACTACTGAAGAGGGGGTTCCCCCGAGCAGCTCTGGACCAATTGACATCCCAAAGGACGAGGATGATGAAGATGATGTTCCTCGTGTCCACCGTTTGCCGAGGAAGTAACTGAAGACTTCATGAGGTGGCAAGGGAGAAGATTTTTGTAACAGAATAGGACCTTTTCTAGTCCTTTTTCTTTTGATGCTCTGAATATTCAACAATTTATATTTTTGCATTGTACTGAACAACTTCACCTAAGGTTTGTTTGTGGCCTCTTTACTTTTTATAAGTCGATTTGAATTTTTCTTCAATGAACATATTGTTGCTTTTGTGCAAAACTTTTAAAACTCAAGTTAAACAAAGCAAAGCTAAGAGGCGAATAGCACGAAATAAGGTCTTAATAAGCTCTGAAACACTTATCTTTCATTTATGCCTTGTTCAAACTAAAACTGAGGAGGTCATTAAGATCATCTTGCCTTTTAGCGAGGTTACTTTAAATAGTTTCCCGAGCTTAATTGACTAGTCTGCGAGGTCTGTAATGTCTGAAACAACCTTAGGCATAGAATTTCTTTAGGTGGCAAGCATTCCAAGGTCTTAGGAGTTGTCTTCCTTCGAGATCAGCAAGCTTATAGCTCCCTCCTTTGTGAACTTCTTGGCCTAGTTGAACTTGTTCCCCAACATCTGACCTTTTGATCACCATTTCTCCGACCATGAAATGCCTTTCTTTCACTCTTTTGTTGAAAACAATTTGTGACTTGCCTTCTGTAGATTCTATCAGCCTCCATTGCTTTGTTTCTGAACTCTTCAAAGAGGTCAAGGTTTGCCCTTCTCTCTTTCTCATTTAAGACTGAATTATATTCTGTCAGTCTTGGAGACTTCATTCCGACCTCAATTGGCATCACTGCTTCTGCACCAAAGCACAAGCTGAATGGTGTTTCTCCTGTAGCTTTCCTAGGTGTTGTTCTATACGTCCACGAAATGCTCGGAATTTCATCTAGCAAAGCAGGTTTGCGGCCTTCTTTCTCGAGCTCGGTGAGTCTCCTCTTAAGTCCCTAGAGAATAGTTTTGTTTGTGACTTCAACTAGTCCATTAGCTTGGGGATGAGCTATAGAGGCCAGCCTCTGTTCAATGTTCAAATTTTTGCAAAAAGTTTTGGATAGGTCACCATTGAATTGCCTTCCATTGTTTGAAATGATAGCTTGGGGGATCCAGAACCTGCACACAATATTTCTCTATACAAAAGACTAGACTTTTGGAGATGAAATTATTGCCATTGGCTCAGCTTCAACCTATCTGGTGAAGTATTCCACGACTACGATTAGGAACAGAACACCCCACACTCCTTTCGGGAAGGGTCCTAGAATGTCAATGATCAGATATCAAAAGGTACTACTGCATTGATTGATTGATACCATGTTGGTGGCACATGTGATTTGTTTCCATGCAATTGGCAGCTTGTGCAGTTTTGTATAGTCTTCTCAATGTCTGAAACTATTGAGGGCCAACGATACCCTATCCTTAGTATTTTCATGGGAACTGTTTTTGCTCCTATGTTTGATCCACATATCCCACCGTGTACCTCTTCAATGACGTATTGTCCTTCCCTCTTACTTAAAGATTTGAGCAGAGGCCAGGTGTATGACCTCCTATATAGCTCGTCATCTCCTATCAGGACGTAGCGAGGTGACCATTTTTACACTTGGCGAGCTTCTTTAGGGTCCTGCAAGAGGTCACCATCCTTAAGGAACTTGTAGATAGGATATCTCGAGTATGCCTGATCCTCTATAACTAAGCTCTCATCTTGGTTTATACAAGGAGAGTTTAATTGTTCCACTAGTAGCTTAGCCTTTTTGCAGCTATCTCTCGGTAGAATTTGGATAGTGGGTCTGCTTCTGCATTTAGCTCTCCTTGTATTTGCTCGATGATTAGATGCTCAACTTTAGATACTATATCCCTTCCTCTTCTAAGATATTTGATCATGTTCTCCTCTCTAGCTTCGTATTCTCTAACGACCTGGCTGGCTAAAAGTTGTAAATTAGTTTTGATGTGCTGTTTCTGCACTTTGAGAGCTCTTATAAGTCTTGGACTTGCTAAGAGGGCTTCATACTCGGATTCATTATTCGAGGTTGGAAAGTTATACTACACAGATTAAGGGATTCTCACTCCCTTAGGGCTGATCAGTACTATTCCAGCACCCGAATTTTCTTTTTCCGTGAAACCATCCATATACATGGTCCAAATATTATCTTCACAAGTGCTTGTGAGCTCTAGTGGAGCTCTTGTGCATTCTTCTACAACGTGTAAGAGAGCTTGAGATTTAATTGCTTTCCTTGGCTCAAATTCAATTTGATATCTCGAGAGCTCGAGAGACCACTTCATCGTTCTACTCGATAGCTTAGGCTTCGCCAAAGCTTGTTTAGTGGTAAATTGGTTAAGACTCTTCTCGGGTAAGCATCAAAATATGACTTTAACTTCCTCGGGGTAATAATAATAAGGTACAAAAATTTTTCAAGGTCCTAATATCTAATTTACATAATAAATGGGAATTGTAAACTTGACCTTTCTACCAATAGTACGGAGCTAACTACTTTTTCTATTGCGGTAAGGTACATCATGATTTCCTCCCCTAGTCTAGGAGAAACGAGCTAGGGGGCTTTCCCATGAACTCTTTTAGCTTGCCAAAAAGTTGGTTGACATTCTTCAGTCCATTGGAAGTCCTTCGGGTTTTTTATGACATCATAGAATTTCTCCCCCTTCTCGGCCATTTTGCTGATGAAGCGCCCCAGTGTTACCATCTTCCCTGTCAAACTCTGCACCTCTTTGATATTCCGAGAGGGCTCTATTTCCAATAGTGCCTTTATTTTATCTGAGTTGGCATCAATGCCTTGTTTTGATATCAGGAAGCCCAGGAATTTTCCTACTGAAACTCCGAAGGTGCATTTTTTTGGGTTGAGATTCATGTGGGCAGCCTTCTGAGAAAGTCTCCTTGATGTCTTCAATAAAGTCTTCAGAGGTCCTGGACTTGATCACAATGTCATCCACGTAGACCTCAATGTTTCTCCCGAGCTGTTTCTTGAACATTTTGTGCATGGCTCGCTAGAATTCTACCCCAACATTTTTCAAGCCAAACGTCATTTTTATACAGCAGTATGTCCCATTCTCTGGCATGCACGAAGTTTTTTCCATGTCTTCCACTGCCATTGGGATTTATGGTATCCTTTATGCATCCAGGAAACACAACCACTGATATCCAGCTCTCAAGTCCACCGTTTGATCGATGCTTGGGAGTGGGTAGAAATCCTTTTGACAATACTTGTCCTATGTGGTGAAATCCATAGACATCCGCCATGTACCCTCTTTTTTGGCACAACGACTGGGTTAGCCAACCATTCCAGGTATACCACCTCCTTCAGAATTCCCGCAAGAAGTGCTTGGACTTCTAAGGTAGACAGAAGCAAACTGGGGGGCCTTGACGATGTTCGGATATCTCCAGTTTCAGAGATTCAATGAAAACCTGAGGTTCGTTCTTGTTCAGAAACTTACAAAACAAGAAACTAAAAAAACCTGATTCAAATTCTTTCTAATCAAACTTCAACGCAAGTCGTTAGAAGCCAAAAATTAAATCAAGGGAAGAACAATTTTCGAAGTAGTCGAAAATCTAGTAAGTCGAAAATTGGCAATGTTTAATTAAAAAAAACTGCCGAGAAACAATCAGCAAAACAATTCTTAAAGCCAAAAACAAACCCTAACCCTAATCGGAATCGAAAAGTAAAGAAATTGCTATAATACCCCTAGAAAACAGTAAATTACGAAACTATCACTTAAAAATTGAAAAATTATGACAATGTCATTGAAAATAGAAAAAATGCCAAAAGCCCATCCAGACGACTCCGGATGGCCGAAAAACACAATGCATCATTGCATCGCGGTGACTTTCGTTGGTTGGGCAGTTCCGGATCACCTTGTCAAATGTGAGCCCGATTCGAGCTCATACCAGTTACCTCGAGAGTCGTGCCCGGCATCAATTCTGTACTTCAAACAGCTCACGTCCTCTTCTTCAAACGTTCTGAACGTTGTGGAGCTGATGGTGGAACCGAAACATGCCCCACATCCGACCCACCTTAAGTCGAATCAGCTTGATCTGCAACCAGCTCTGCGTCAAACTCCCTCTCCTGAATTGAGCTTGTGCTCAAGCTCAGATTATCACGATGAAAAGACAAAAGATGCCGAACATTAAAAACATTAGAAATGCTGAACTCATCCGGCAATTTAACTCGATAAGCATTGACACCAACTTTCTCCAAGATTTGGCACGGGCCAACCTTCCGGTCCTTGAGCTTATGATACTAGCCAGTAGGATACCGCTCCTTGGACAAAGTGACCCAAACCAGATCACCTACCTCAAACTGGACATCTCGCCTAGACTGATCCGCATGCAACTTGTACTTAGCATAAGCTTCCTCCAAGTTCGTTTTGATAGTTGCATGAATGGACTGTAGGTCAACCAGACAATCCACCACCATCCTTGGAGCCGAACCGAGATCTGGAATAGCAAGATCGAGTGGACCTCTCGAATTCCGCCCCAAAACAACCTGAAAGGGAGAAAATTTTGTGGACCTATTCACAGAGCAATTAAATTCAAATTCAATCTTCGTAAGCACGGAATCCCATATCCTAAAAGACTTGACCTGCGCCCTCAACATGTTCCCCAGGGTGCGATTCACCACTTCCGTCTGTCCATTCGTCTGTGGATGGTATGGACTACTAAACTTCAGAGTAGTCTCCATGTGCTTCCAAAGCTCTCTCCAAAAATGGCTCATGAACTTCGTATCCCGATTAGACAAGATACTCCTTGGCAACCCAATCTACACACCACATCCCCAAAGTACAAGTCGGCAATCTTGCTCGCATCCATGGAATTCTTGCATGCAATGAAGATAGCCATCTTGCTAAATCTATCCACCACAACCATGATGCTGTCATACCCCTTCTGAGTACATGGCAAACCCAAGACAAAATCCATTGACACGTCCATCCATGGCTCATCTGGAATGGGTAAAGGTGTATAAAGACCCGGATTAGTGCTCCCTCCTTTCGACAGCTGATAAAACTCGGCATCGCTTATCGAAATCTTGGGCACTCTTGTCAATACCAGGCCAGTAAAATTTCTCCTTGATCAAGCAGGCTGTCTTGTCTTTGCTGAAGTGCCCTTGTGCGTGTAATTCCTAAACAATCAACAATCTCAACGAAGTGTTAGGAATACATAAACAGTTACCTCGGAAGAGGTAGCCATCATTGAGCATATAATCACTCCGTTCTGGCTGCTGCACGGCCTCTACAATAGGACCGAAGTCAGCATCATCCCGTAGCAACTCTCTCAGGCCCTCAAAGCCCAAAGTGACAACCCTCATCATGTTAAGCAACGATCGATGCCTACTCAACGCGTCAGCCACCTTATTCACAACACTTGACTTATGCTTCAAAGTGAATGTGAACTCCTGAAGCGCTGACACCCACTTAGCATGCCTATCACTAAGTCGATGCTGCCCTTGAAGAAACTTCAAAGCCTGGTGGTTAGAGTGTAGCACAAATTCCCGCTGTAACAAATAATGCTGCTAGTGTTGGAGAGCTCAGACTATAGCGTAGAACTCGACATCGTAAGTTGAGTAGTTCAACTTTGGCCCTCCAAGTTTTTCACCAAAATAGGCTACCGGACGACCCTATTAACTCAGAACTGCTCCTATTCCGACTTTCGAAGCATCACAATCCACTTCAAATACCTTGTCAAAATTCGGTAGAGCAAGCACTGGTGCCTCGTCAGTTTTTTCTTTATCACATCAAATGCCTCTTGAGCCGCCTCTATCCACTCAAGCACCTGGGCATTATAAAGATCAGTCATATGTGCCATCAACACAGTAAAATCCCTGATAAACCGACGATAGAAGCTTGCTAATCCATGAAAAAATTGAACCTCAGTTGCATTCTTTGGTACAGGCTAATCACGGATTGTCCGAACCTTAGCATCATCCAACTGAATTCCTCTTGCTAAAACCACATACCCCAAGAATACAATCTAGTCGACCATCCAACTACATTTCTTCCGATTGGCAAACAAACTGCGATCTCGCAAGGTAGCCAAAACGAACCGTAGGTGCTGCAAATGTTCGTTCTCCGCCCGACTATATACAAGTATATCATCAAAGTAAACTACCTAACCTCATGAATGTGCTGGGAGCATTCGAGAGACCAAAAGGCATGACCAGCCACTTGAAGAGCCCGTCCTTCATCTTGAAAGCCATTTTCCACTCATCTCCAGGTTTGATTCGGACTTGGTGGTACCCGCTTTTCAAGTGTATCTTTGAAAAGATAGCCGCCCAACTGAGCTGATCCAACATGTCATCGAGTCATGGAATCGGAAACCGATACTTAATTGTTATACGATTAATGGTGCGACTGTCCACACATATTCTCCATGTGCCATCCTTCTTCGGTACCAATAAAGCAGGCACCGCACAGGGACTGATGCTCTCCCGGATAAACCCTCTATTAAGTAACACCGTCACTTGTCATTTCCGCTCCTCAAGTTGTTGTGGGGACATTAGATCTATCTGGTGTTGGATATCCCTCAACGGAGGCAACCCAGCCGATAACTGATCCGGCAATATGTCTGCAAATTCAACCAACAACTCTTGCACTTGTTCTGGAATGTCCAACTTGGCCTCACTCCTATCCGATGTCAACAAGTCAGTCATAGCTCCCTGTATCAATTATCACATGACATACCTTCCCTTTTATTGTGCATCGGGTTGCGAAGATGTTTCTCCGTCTCCAATTTTCATCGGCTTTGGGTGCTAAACAAATCCTCCTCAAAACCAAACTATCTCCTCGGATATTCTCAGGTGTGACATAAGACGTATCCTCCTCTTCATACACATCATCACCAACATAGTCTTCAGATTCATCTTTGGCGCCTTCTTGAATCAGTAATTGCAACCTTAGCCTCGGACACTCATTCGCGTATTACCCTAGCTACTGACATCTGTGGCACTTCACATTAGCTTTATTATTGGCGGTAGACTTATTCGGAGCATTACTTGACCCTTGGCCGAGCTGTGCCCTACCTTGCCCGAACTGATTTCGGCCAGAAGAACTGCCCACACATGTCGACGAAGAGCTACTTGCTGGAGAAACATGGGGAGGAGGAAAGCATCTTCCAAATCCAACACTTCTGTTGCTAGCCCTCGCTAGACTCTTCTCCGTGACTTGTGCCTTTTTGTGAGTGCCCATGATAATGGTAAAGGTATGGACCTGTAAAGCATCCTAAATAGCAAGTCATAACCCATGGAGATAACGTGCCACGAATTGTTCTTGAATTTCGTGCAATTGGTTCCTCACCACAATCCGATAATACTCAAGTGTATATTCTCCGATGCTCCGAGAACCCTACATCAAGCTTTGTAGATTCTGGAACATAGTTTGTCGATAGTTGAAAGGCAGAAACTCCTTGTGCATCTATCTCTTAAACTCCCCCATCCAGGTATCTCCAATATCTAAAAGATTGCCAGCACGCTGCAGCCCTATCCTTGAACCTCATCACCACCAATGATACTTTCTTCTCGTCGGAACCTCTTTCAACAAAAAAAAGTTCATCCACTGAGCTCATCCAATCTAAGAACTTTTCGGGAGCTAACTCTCCTAAAAATTTTGGGACCTCCATCTTAAACCCTAGATCCCAATGAGGTACAACAGGATCATATTCATTGTCCCTAGGTGATTGGTAGCCGCCCCTCATTCCTCTCGGATGAACCCTAGGTTCCTCAATCGGCGGCAGCCCAAAATCGTCCTCAACATCGTCGGCCACCCCAAGTCGCAATCCATCAAGGCTGTCTGACTAACACTAGATGCTGCACCATCTGTGTTAAATCTTGTATTTGTCAATCACGGCTCTCACTCTCTAGCCGCATCTCCCTTCTGAACTCTTCCTTATCGCGCCTCGAGTCTTCCAGATCTTGTTGTATGGCTTCGATTAATGCGGCAAAGTTCTGTTCGATATTACTTCCTACCATGGTGGTTCTGAGCTCTGATACCAACTGATGCAAACAAAAGAAAACTGGCATGACTTGATGAGGTTTAGATATCCCAAGTTTCGGAGATTTAACGAAAACCTGAGGGTTCGTTCTTGTTCAAAAACTTGCAAAACAAGAAACGGAAAAACCTGATTCAAATTCCTTCTAATTAAACGTTACTACTTCGAAAATTTGGCAACGTTTAATTAAAAAAAACTACGGAGAAACAATCAACAAAACAATTCTTAAAGCTAAAAACAAACCCTAACATTAATAGGAATCGAAAAGTAAAGAAATTGCTAAAATACCCCTAGAAAACAGTAAATGACGAAACTGTCACTTAAAAACTGAAAAATTATGACAATGCCATTGAAAATAGAAAAATGTCCAAAACCCATCCAGACGACTCCGGATAGCTGAAAAACGCCTTGCAACATGGCATAGCATTGGACTCTCATTCGTTGGGCCGTTCTGGGTCACCCTGTCAGATTTGAACTTGAGCCGAGCTTGTACCAGTTGCCTCGGGAATTGTGTCCGGCATCAATTCTATACTTCAAGCAGCTCACATCCTCTTCAAAAGTTCTGAATGTCGTGGAGCTGATGGTGGAACCGAAACTTGCTGAACTGAAATATGCCCCATATCCAACCCACCTTGAGCTGAATCAGCTTGATCTGAAACTAGCTCTGCCTCAACTTCTCGAGCTATGACTTCATTTTGTTCAGGGGGAGAAAGTCCCTTTTTTCTGCTTCACCGGCTTGACCCTTGGTTTGATCCCGACCTTATGTTTAGGAATCTTTCCTTCCACCCCCTCAAGGTTGTTAGGTTGCCAATCTCCTATTTTTATGCCTTTCTCAGGGGATTTGGGATTGAGGCACACATTTTCTCCTCTCTCAGCTGCTTGAATTCTATAATTATCATTCCTTTTCGAGAGATCATTTTCCTATTTGAGCTTGTGCAAGCTCTCCTCATTACCTTTAAAAGGGTAAAATTCTGCAGCGAGCTGTCTGGATTTTCATGCTATAGTTTAGTAGAGACATTTCTGCTCTCAGGTCCATGATCCCCCGTCTACCCAAGATTGCACTATAGGTTTTAGGGGCATCGACTAGCATCCAATCAATGACCACGATGACCTCCCTGTCGTTCACGGGGTCTGTAGTTGGGCCTCGAAGAATTCCATCCACGTTGGTCGTGATGCCATTAAAACTTGTCATAGTTGTGTCCGGCCTTGCCAGTGAGCTCTTGTTTATCCCCAACTGGTCAAATGCCCTCCAGTACAGGAAGTTCACAACACTCTTAGTATCTACCAGTATCTTCCGCACTAGGAAATCTCAAACCTGGAAAGACACTGTTAGGGTTTTAGAGTCTTCCCCTCGGGACCTCCTCTCAATGGCATTTATTTCACCGACTAGAAGTCACTAATTCTGTCTGGCTGCTGTAGGTAGGTAGGCAGGACTGGCATTCCTTGCTAGGAACTCTTGTGACACTCCTTGACCAATATCTCGATCTCGCTCTTGAGGTCGAAACAATAATTCGTGGGATGATTGTGGTCCTTGTGATAGTGGTAGAACTTGGAAGGGTCCCTTTTGGCCACAGGGCTTTTGAGATGTCTTGGCAGCTTCAGGAGACCTCTCTTTTCCATGACCATCAAGATTTCAGCTCCTGAGGTCATGAGAGAGGTGGTCACAAGGTCGGTGATAGTCTTTCTTTTCTTGTCTAAAGTTCCTCCCTTTGAGTGGAGGTCCTTCTTGTCCCTTTTCAAGGACTAAGGGCTTCTTGGGTGGCCCTTGTTGTCTTTTTATGTACCTGAGGCAAAACCAGGGATCTTCTTTTGGACCACTATCTCCTCAGCCTTGATTTCTCTAGGAGCGACTATAGCTCCTTTTTGGTTTTTAGTGGCTACCCCTCGAGCATTATTACCTGTCATTTCAATCAAGCTTCTTCGAGGTGGTATCCTATCTCCAAGGGGAGTTTGTCACGATCTTCAATACTGTTCAGGTCCAGCATCCTATCTCTGACTTCGTGACATGGTTGCTCGGTTTGGCCTGTTTCTTAGGTCGTAACCCCTGTCAATGTTTAGGGTTTCTCTGAGGTTGGTCATAGGTTCGATTCCTCTTCTCTATGACCTTTCTTGCACTCGACCTATTTCCCAAAGCTTTGTACCAGGTCGGAGGTCATTCATTGTTTATGAAGGAATAGGCTGATAGGGCTGAGTGCATCTAGCCTGTCCCCGAGGTGGCTGGGTATTTCTCTGGGAAGGTGCGGGAGTGCATCCTATGGACAGGTAGTCTGGCACGCTTGAGATTCCCCCTAGGGCTTCCACCATTCGTTCTAGAAGCTCTGCTGGAACCGATATTTGTGTTCTCCTCGATCTCTATGGCCTCGGGTTATTGCCATTGGCAATGAGATCAAGGTGCCCCTGCTCAAGCCTCTCTTGTACATTTGGAGGGTTCGCTTGGGTCTTTCGAGATGGACCAGATCACATTGATCGAGGTGGTTCCTGCTGGGTTGTTGTTGGACTGTTGTTTTCTCTCAGGAGTGGGCCTTCAGGCATTGTTTCGTCAGTGTGTAACTGTGTCCTGCCAGGTGGTCTGCCTGGTGTGGCGGTTGAACACATGTTGGTTGTGGTTGAGTCATCAGGCTTTTTTTTAATTTCTTTGATGTATAAAGCTAAGGTTTTGTATCACCTGTCCCCACAGACGTCGCCAGAAGTGATGGGGCTCAAAAGTGAACTCTGGGTCACCCCAAAACCATGATGACTTCAATGGCTATAACCTAAGAAGAAAGTAAAGATGGTCACCGGAGTGGGTTGTGCCCAAGGAAGAGCTCTGATGCCTAAGTCAGTATTTTGAGAGTAATCTAGTGTAATTAGTTCTCAAAAAAACTGTCCCTTTGTCCGTAGACAGATTATAAATTGATTATCTATTGAAAGGATTTTTTTCCTCCAAGACTAGCACTTTTCTATTACGTGAGAGTAGGCAATTAGGATAATTATGAGATCATGTTAGATCCTTGCAATTGCTCCTAGAATCGTGAAGTTTCCCTTGGTTGATATACCTCGCCATTCACGTCTCTGTTGAGAGCTGTGTGCTTTAGGCAAACTTTGTGACCTGTCCGTGGACATCAAGGGTCTCAACTATCTCTTTTGGGAGGTCACGCCGAGTGACCGTAGGTTCATAGGAGATGTAAGGAGTCATGTACCATTAGTCATGGTATGGGTTGAAGCTTATTAGGTCGAAGGTCGTGGCCCGATAAGACGTCTCCCGAGCTCACTTAGGAGGTCGATGATAGTAGGTTGCTACCCACCTATCCTTGTTGACTTCATGAGTAAGACTTTCAGGTATCGGAGGTTAGGGCCTTGAGCCCATTTAGGTTGACTTTTATTCGGATCTTGCCCATTTATGTTGACTTCTCCACATCATACCCGTTTCTCCCATCAGTGGGATTGATGTTTGACTCCTTATTGTATAAAGTAAATATGTATTAAATAGAATCAATTTATTTATACACAATAAGAATTCCCTAAAAAATTATAAAAATAAATAATGAAAAGGGATTAATGTATTTATATACTATAAACATTCCATAAAAAATAATAAAACAAATTGTGTAAAAGAGATTAGTGTATTTATACACTAAACATTCCAAGTAAAAATAAGAAATATAAACTAAATAATTTCTCTGATAATATCAAAATGATGGTAGAATTTTTTACGAAAAATAAGAAGGTAAGGATCGATGAAGTTAATTGGGCTGTTTTTGATGAAATATTTATTAAAATAAAAAAATAATTAAAACAAGAGCTTTTGAGTAGTGTCTTTCATAGAATAGAGTTAATTTTTCACTTTAACAGGGTTTTGTTTACGTGAAACAATTATAAGTGATTTTTTTTTTTCAAGTTTAAAAGTTTTTTTTTTTTATGATAATATAATTTTTTTTTAATGATTTTGTATAAATATTTTGATGGAACCAATAATAATCGTTATATTACACTCCCTCTTAAAGAATTTTTAATTTATTGTAATTATAATGTTGAATTTTAAGTAATTTAAAAAAACAATATTCAATTTACACCAAAGAAATTAATAATATACTTTTAATAATTGATGAATTAAGCCCTACCAACCAATTTTGCTTACCCTCAACCCGTACTTTGTCCCTTCTCCTAAAGTAAACCTTAATTACAAATGCAAAGACTTCAGAGTCGGTTTGATTAATTTTTCCATAATGTTTTTTCTCTTTTTCTGGTTCTGGAAAATTTAGAGAAAAAAAAAACTCGTTTAATATACTAATTTTGAAAAACAATTTTACAAAATAGTTCCAAAAAAAGGGAAGAAAGAAAAAAAGAAATAGAACAAAACACACTCTTATACTCCAATTCTTTTTTTATTGACTTTTTTTTACTCACCCCTCGTCTCCTACCCCTGAAGCTCAACCGTGATTCCCCACTGACTTTGTATTTGTAAAAATTAAATTCTATCAAAAATTAATGATACTTGATTGGATTGTAATGATATTTTGTTAGGTTTTCATGTAGTCAGGGTCACATGTGAAAACAATGTACTTTAATTACTTCATATTACAAGATATATATAAATATATATATATATATATATATATATATGTGTGTGTGTGTGTGTTATTGATGGGTGAAACGGGCACGACCCGAACTAGTTAATTCAAACAGGTAAAATCCGGACAGAAGTCAATCCAAATTGGTCAGAGGGCCCCATGCCTTTAAATACCTGAAAGTCAGACTCATAGAGTCAACGAGGACACGTGGGTAAGCGGTCAGCTACCACCGACCTCTCTGGTCATCGACCTAGAGGTCACCGACCTCCCAAATGAGCTCGAGCTGAGGTCTGACCTCGACTTCAATCTGGCAAGCTCTGATTTGAATAATAAATCTACCATGCCACGACCACTGGAATGCGACTCCGAGCCACTCTAAGGAGCCAAGGATCACTCGGAGCAACTTCACAAGAAGAGTTGTTCGAGATCCTTGACATCCATGGGGAGGTAGAGAAGTTAGTCTGAAGGTTGGTTACTGAGTTCGTAGTTCTCGCACAGACGTGAATGGCAAGATCTCTGGTTCCAGGGAAACTCCATGATCTTAGGAGCAATTGGCGGGATTTAACTAAATCTCACAATTATCCTAACCGCCTACTGTTACGTGAGGCAGAGCCTAATTCCAGGAGGTAACGGACTCTCTCTCTCTCTCTACTTAATCAAAAAACACAATCAGTCTATGGACAACTAGGCAAGATAATAGAGAATGGAGTCTTCTTTCTTTCTACCATACCAGAAAACTCTCCTCGAATACTAACTTAGGCATCGGCAGTGACCTCTTTTTCTTATCTTCTCAGGCTGCTGATTGCGGAGCTACATCAGGATCTATGGGGTGACTCGATCTGACTGTTTTGGAACCCATCGCTTCTGGCGCCGTCTTTGGGAACGGTAACAAAAAAAGCCTAGCCTTTTTCCCATACACAAAAATAGATAAAACAGTAATGATGGGTCAGTAACAGCCTTGGCGTGTTCAACCACCACGCCGTGGCAGGCCACCGGCCAAAACCCAATTACGCACCGGAGAGATAGTGCCAGAACTGGCTCTGTCAGCACTGGCCTTCAGTGACGGCAATCCAGGGCCTAGCACGCAATAGGGCTAGCAACCATTGACATAGTCTGGCCTACCCCAGAATCTCTCAACCAACTAGAGGCTGGTGCAAGAAGGGTTATACCAGAGACACCCGGATCCCACGATGAATGCCAACAGCTCTAGGTAGGCCAGGCCACAAAGATCGGGATTAACATAAATATCCATGCCCGTAAATCTAATGGAGAGAACGGTGGCGGCCCTGGAAGGGATCTCTGGCAAGGGAGATTATGCTTCCACTGCCTGTACTCCAATCCTTCCCGGAGGGACACACAGTTGCCCAGGGGCCAAACTGGGCACACCCAGTTGGACAGGTTTCAACCTTCAGGAGCAAGAACTGACCCTCTACGCAATGACGCAGCTCAAGAAGCAGATCAACCAGAGCAAAGGCCACAAGCAGTGAGAATCCTGCCGGTGATCGATCTTAGAGAAACCGTCAACAACAGAAGAGGGTACGACCTAAGAGACAGGCTCAACCGAATGACCGTCTCTAAGATCCAGGCACAGGGTGCAGTCCCTGAGGAGCAAGAGAGCTCGCTGCGAACTCCTTTTGGCGCAAGGATACCCCCTCATCCTCAAGGGGTAGCCCCCAACCCATTTAGGAGAGCAGCTCCCCTAACCAATCATTAGCAACAGAGCAGTTTGGGCCTTATTGAGCTTTCGCCTTTTGTCCACAACATCCGAGTTGCCAGGATGCCCTCAGGTTTCAAAGTTCCTCAATTGGAGAAAAAACATGATCGAACTGAAGAACCTCAACAACACATTGATGAGTATGTCTCCTACATGGAGATGTTCGAGCATCCCGACCATATCAAATGTAGAGCCTTCAGGTCCATGCTGACAAAAAAGGCCCAATCGTGGTTCAAAGGAATTTCTGAGGCCAGCATCTCAAGCTGGACACAACTAAAGGAGTTGTTTCTGAAAAACTACCAAAGCAGCAAGAGGTGTGAAAAGGATATCAACGGTCTTTTCCTCATCAAGCAGAAGGTCGCTGAGAGCACCCGGAGCTATTATAGTCATTTCAATGATGGAGCAGTGGAGATCAAGTAGAAAAACGATGCCATCTACATCGCTGCATTCAAGCTAGGTTTGCAAGGGGGTGCGTAGTGATGCCGAATGATTTTTGGAGTGTCCACAAATTACCGAGCAACAACCAAACAGGAAAAAGAAAGGGGACGTTTTGCATGATCACACACGATTTGGGTATGTTTTGCATGATCACTCACGATTTTGGCCTAACTTGAATTGCAATTCAAAAGCAAAAAGAAGAGAAGGAAAAAACCTTCCTTGAAAAAATGATTGTCTGAAGACCTTGTTTAAAACTAAGACAAAATGAAATATTTATAACCTAAATTTATCCTAAACCTAATCAAGATTATTTAAAAGAATCCTAATCGGATTTAAATAAAAGAATCCTAACCCGATTCTGAAATAATAGTAATAAAAAAAAACAAAATTATGAAAATATCCCTAAAATATAATTAAATTCAAAAAACACAAGGAAAAGCCCAAAAGTCCATCAAGACAATCCTGGATGGTCGAAAAACGTTGTACGTCATGGCAAAGAGATGAGTATTGCTCAAATGGCCAGATTCCTCGCGTCCAGTCAAGTTTTGGCCCATTCCGAGAGAGTAGGTCCAACCCGCATCCCGAGGTAGAAGGTTCACAATATCCTTAAGTTGGATCGGTTTGGATGTTCGCATCACGTAGCCCTTAGACTGATCGAAGAGCCAATAAAAACAATGAAGGTGCTATAGTCGCTACTAGAAAAACTAATCAAGGTTGAAGGAACTATGGTCTAGAAGAAGATTTCAGGCTTCACCTCAGCCACAGACAGAGACAGTAGAGGACATCCGAGGAGTCCTCAAAAAGAAAAGCGGGATAGGAAAGAGCTTCACCCCAAGGGGGGAACCTCTGACAAGAGAAGGAAAGCCATCACCGACCTTGTGGTCACTCCAGTTAATACATCACGGGTCGAAGTCACTCCACTCAAGAGTCCTGTCGCCAAAAGAGACCCGACAATGTTCTGCCACTACCATAAAGATCACTGCCATCTCACGGAGGATTGCTTCGACCTCAAACGTGAGATTGAGAGGCTGATAAAGGAAGGTCACCTACAAGAATTTTTGGCAAAAAACATAGGACTAGCAAATCCGCTACTAGTAGTCCCGCACAACCAAAGGCCCCAAGTTGGTGAGATCAACTCCATCAAGTGAAGGGCGAAATGAGCTCAAAGGGGAGATTCAAAACCCCTAACAGTGTCACTCCAGGTTAGGGACTTCCTGGTGACGAAAATCCTAGTTGACACTGGGAGTGCTATCAATGTCCTATATCGCAAGGCCTTTGATCAGATGGGAATTGACAAAAGCTCACAGTTAAGGTCAGATGCAGCTCTGACCAGCTTCAACGGTAGCACAACTTATGCCGATGGAGTCCTACAAGTTCCCACCATTGTTCGAATAGACAATGGAGATGTCATTGAAACAATGGATTGGATGGTTGTAGATGCCCCTAGAACCTACAATGCCATTCTTGGCCGAAGGGGGGTCATGGACCTGAGAGCAGAGATCTCCCTACTCAATTACAACATGAGGATCCAGGTTGGTAATACTTGGATTACACTTGAAAGGGATAGGCAAATGGCTATGGAATGTTACCTCGTGGAAGAGAGCGAAGAAAGCTCCCTAGAGCCCAAGCCAGAGGAGTGCATTGACCTCCCAAGAGAAGATGACCACCTTAGAATTCAAGCAGCCAGAAAAGGAGAGAAAGTTTTCCCCAACCCCTAATTCCCTTAAAAAGGGCATCTAGATTTTAGAGCTCTTATCTCTAAAAGACAAGGGAAAATTGGTGGACTCCTTTGAAAAAAATTTGAAGGCCTTCGCCTGGCAACCCATCGATCTCAAAGGAGTTGATCGTTAATAGCAGAACACTAGGTCGGGCTCAAGCCAGATGTTAAACTGGTAAAACGAAAGAGAAGAACCTTCGCACCCGAACGCAACAAGGTCATTGCAAGAGAAATCCAAGCTCTTCTCAATGTAGGAATCTTGAAAGAGGTGGTGTATCCAGAATGGCTAGCCAATCCGGTTGTGGTCCCGAAGAAGGAAGGGACGGGGAGAATGTGTGTGGATTTCACTACACTAAACAAATACTATGAGAAGGATTCCTACCCGCTCCCTAGTATCGATCAGATGGTGGACTCCACAGCCGAATAACAGTGGCTATGCTTCCTCCACGTATACAAAGGGGACCACCAGATTCCGATGGCTCATGAGGACATGGAAAAGACCTCTTTTGTCATAGAGGTTGGGACTTATTGCTATACCAAGATGCCTTTCGGTTTGAAAAACGTTGGGGTTGAATTTCAGTGAGTGATGCACAAGATTTTCAAGAAGCAGCTCGGGCAGAACATTGAGGTCTATGTGGATGACATAGTGTTCAAATCCAAGACTACAAAAGATTTAAGAGACATCCGGAAAAATTTTCAAACCTGAGAACTGCTCATATGAAGCTCAACATGGAGAAATGCACCTTCGGGGTCTCCGTAGGAAAGTTCCTGGGGTTCATGATCTCGGAGAGAGGTATCGATGCCAACCTAGACAAGATCAAAGCTCTACTGGATATGGAACCACCCAGAAACCTCAAAGAGGAATAGAGCTTGGCAAGAACAATGGCAGCCCAGGGACATTTTATCAGCAAGATGGCAAAAAAATTAGAAAAATTTTATGAGGTCATAAAAAAGCCAAAGGACTTCCAGTGGTCTAAAAGCTGTCAGGAGACGTTCATCAAGCTGAAAAATTTTCTAGGCAAACCTCCTCAACTTTATGTACCTGACCGCAACTGAAAGGTAGTGAGCTTGGCATGAATAGTAGAAAGGTCAGGTCAGCAATTTCCTATTTATTATGTTAGCCATATATTTTAAGGTCCAGAAACTAGATATACTGACCTCGAGAAGTTTCTGTACCTCATCACTATCACCTCAAGGAAATTAAAGCTGTATTTTGAAGATTACCCAAAAAGAGTCCTAACCAACTTAAAGTTGAAACAAGCTCTGGCAAAGCCAGAACTTTCATTCAGGACAATGAGATGGTCCCTCAATCTCTCAGGGTATCAAATCCAGTTGGAACCAAGGAAGGCGATCAAAGCTCAAGCTCTCTCGGACATTGTAGAAGAATGTACCAGAGCTCCACTAGAGCACACGAATACTTGTGAAGACGATATATGGACCATGTTCACGGATAGGTCCATGAAAAAATAGAATTCAGGAGCGGGGATTGTACTGATCAACCTTGAGGGAGTGAGAATCCCTTACACTTTGAAGTACAACTTCCCAACCTCGAACAAGCCTATATGAAGGAATAGCCATGAGATGTTTTGCCCTAGTCACCACCAGACCAAATTCCTCAGTCATGTCCAACTCTTTAGGCTACATTTTATTCGGGAGCCCCCAGTCAAAATAATGCACCAGCAGCCTGACCACGGTGAGCCCCAATTGCATTCCCAAAGCCAAAAGGAAGGAGCTCAAAATTTTGTCCCTGAACATCAATGTTACTCCCTTCAAATCTCTCTGGAATGAACTTCTCAGGATCTGAGCAGGCCCCTGGATCTCTTCCAATAGACCATACATTGAGAATGATGAGTGATTTCTTTGGTATCTCGTAGCCTTCAACTGTGCAGTCCTCCAAAGCCTCATGACGGACTCGCACTGGTGCCACGGGATGAAGCCTTATCGTTTCCTTGATAACCATATCTAAGTACTTTAGGCCATTCAAATCTGATCCCTCAACCATTCTGTCCATGCCCACTCCTTCCTCTAGCTCTTCTTGAACTTTCTTCATAGCTCGTGGATGCCTCAGGAGTTCGGAGATTAACCATTCAATCACTGCTGCTGAATTGTCCAGTGCTCCAATAAGCATGTCCTAGAATTATTTTGTCATGAGATCAATATTTAAAGAACTTATACGGACGTAGAGATGGCCCATGAAGATATTTAGGAGGGCCCACGCAGGTCCAAGAGGCTGCAGGAGAAGTTTCAAGGCAATCGGAGTTCATTGGAAAGGTTTTTTGGGCCGAATCGGAAAAACTGAAAAGTTGTCGGAGCGTCAGAATGGGCTCAAATTTGACGGGTCGACCCAAGACGGTCCAGTGAGCAAGACTCACTCCAATGCTGTGACCAAGGCCGTTTTTTGGCCATTCAGGGTCATCTTGATGGACTTTTGGGCCTTTTTCCAGTTTTCTGTAATTTTTTAGAAACTTTTGGGGTCTTTTCGTAATTTTTCCAACTTTCGGTTTAGGGTTTATTTATTGTCATTTTCGTTTGATTGGTGGTAGACTTTGATGTTTTTGAAACTTTTGAGTTTTCATTCATTAAAATTCAAGTATTATAGTGTCTCAAGAATATTGTCGTTTTATTCTTGAATCGCCCTTTCCTGTAATAACACTTTCGAGTGAAGTTGGTTGCAGTTGAGGTTCTAATTTTCCCACCATAGTTTCCGTTTTGCGTTAATTGGTATCAGAGACAAGATCTACAATGTTAGGAGTTGATCCAACCATAGCCGCGATTTGGGAAGAAGTGCGTAGCAATAGAGCAGAATGCGAACGGGAGCTGCAGCGACTTATTGAGCTTCAAGATCGACAAGATTAGCGACAGGACCAACAGATGCAAATTCTTCATCAGAACCAGCAGAGCAGAACGTTGAGCAACCCGCTGGAGAGCCAACAGCACACGGCGGCGGTGGCGGCGGCGGCTAGGGTCGATCACGTGCCACGATGGGATTCAGGAATTAAACTTGAGATTCCGTAGTTTATCGAGAGTTTGGCGTCGGAAAAATTTGTAGATTGGTTAAGCACTGTGGGTGAATTGTTCTCGTTGAGAGAAGTCCCTGAGGATAAGAAGGTAGGGCTGGTCGCGATCAGATTCAAAGATAGAGCCACAGCATGGTGGCAGTCTTTTCGGTATCAGCGATATTTGGATGGGATGCCTGTTTTGGACGATTGGAATGAACTAAAGAGAGAGATGCGGCAGGAGTTTTTACCATTCAATTATCGTCAGACCTTGTTTCAAAATTTACAGCGTCTGACACAATGGAAGAAAAGTGTAGAAGAATATACGTTGGAATTTTACCGGTTGGTAGCACGAAATCAACTCCGTGAGACACAGGAGCAAC